>JASZXS010000041.1:0-64417 GCA_035521475.1 Tremellales sp. Uapishka_1 | reverse complement strand
CGCTCCCGCCGCTTGGCATCGTATTTCGCACGCCCATCTCCCTGCTTCCCCCGTACCGCTGTGGGACTTCTCCGCGGTCCCGTCTTTCCATCCTCTCCTTTCCAGACTCGGGCATGTCGTCCAGCGGATCTCGGCGCGAGGAGAATGCGTTGGAGGATTTCTTGTACATGGACAGCTCCTTCGCGCGGCGGGGTGCACGGGGCGGAGACCGAGACCGCGAGCGGCGACCTGGAGAGGGAGAGCGAGGCATGGTGTGTTCAACCTTGATATTCTCGTGCAGAAGAAGAGGACTGGAGAGAAGGAGGGAAAGGAGAGTAGGAGGTCTTAACAGGGGGGACCGAACCGCGCGGTTGGTTGACGGTGGCAAGTGGAGGTCCTCTACGCTCGGACCGTTATTGGGTTGACGATTATATCCTCCGCCATTTCACGACTTCACCGATCAGCATACGAAAATGGAGGGCATCGAGGTTCTTGGCGCAGGCCCGTCCACGCCTACTCGCAGCTCCGGTAGCGCCAGGAAGCGAGCTCGTTCAGCGTCCCCGCTCGAAGAGGACGAGAAGGACTCGTCCCAGCCTACCGAGCTGGATGAGGTCAGCCAGACGTTTCATGTAGATGGGGAGTTAGCTGACTTGATTCACTTTTGCTAGCTCTACGTCACCATGCGGACCGATGTCGTGGGAATACAGTACTATAATGGTCTGGTTGGACGAGGCGAGACCGTCATGCTGAAGCGAGACGCCGATAATGCGTACGATGCGAATGCGGTCAAGGTGGGCCAGATGTCCGGTCGGTGTGTAAGAGACATCATCTGATGGAAACAGGTGGTCAATGCCTCCCAGACCCAAGTCGGACACATCCCGCGAGCAGTCGCTGCGCGGCTTGCGCCTTTGATGGACGGCAAGGTCATTGCGGTTGAGGGAGTGATGGTCGGGCAGAACCTCGACGGAAGCAGACACTTCAAGCTGGGAATGTACGTTAAGTAGATCTGGTCTCCTGCGAGCTTCTAGCTTACAACGACTAGCGACATGTCGATCTACGCCCGGGCCTCGCATCGCTCGGTTTTGGAACCGGAACTTGCCTGGGCGACCCCGGGTCAGCTCGGTTTCGACCATCTCCGATCTCTCCAGGCTCAGGGGATCGATCACAACGCGACAAATCCAACCAAGAAGGATCCGAGATTCAAGGGGAAAGGAAGGGTACTGGGTGGAGATACCGGTGTTGGAGGAAACGGCAGTGGTGTCGGTCTGCCGGACGGTGAAGCCGAGGTAAGGCGGCTGCTGGATGGTCTAAGAAAGGTCGGCGAGGACGAGAAGCATGTCGATGGCGTGATGGTAAGTCGAACGTTGAATATTGGGAGGCGAGGTAATCATCTATCGCTAGGACTCATTGACGGCCGACATCGATGTGGCAAAGCTGCCGCTTCACTCGTCCCCTCCGGGAATTGGGAACGGCCAGCTGGTGGTGGATCTTCTTCCTCATCAATCTCAAGGATTGCAAGTGGGTCTTTTTCCCACTGCTGGCGAGTCACTCGTGACGCTGATTGCGACACCCTATAGTGGATGGTCAGTCGAGAGTACCCAAAACTGCCCACTCAAACTACCGACCCGCCAGTCCAGTTCTGGACACTTCAATCTCAGGAGAAGGCAGTCAATGCATCTTATTGGCTGAACGTGGCTACCCGCACGCCGCAGTCCGATGTTCCAGAACTGGGAAGAGGGGGAATCATGGCGGACGGAATGGGTCTCGGGAAAACACTGACTACCCTTGCGTTGGTGCTGGCCACCAAGAAAGAGAAAACCGCAGGAGAGGGGAGTCAGGCGACCTTGATCGGTATGCTTGAGAATCAATGAAGCCCTGGCAGGAACTGATGGGCGTACTCTTCACAGTCTGCCCACTGTCGGTCATCAGCAATTGGGAGAAGCAGATAGCGGATCATGTCGTGCCCGGGGGGCTTTCTTGGTACACTTACCACGGAGCCGGCAAAGGCGTTACAGCATCGACGTTGTCAGATCATGACGTCAGCTCTTCTGCTCGTTCGCTATATGCCGGGTACTAATCTTTACGATGGTAGGTCGTACTGACAACGTATCAGACGGTCGCTACGGATGCTCCGGCGGCATCGTTTTCAGCTACTCCGGTCAAGGGGAAGAAATCAAAGACGTCTTCGAGGCAAGCCGGACCCCTGTTCAAGGTGAAATGGAAGAGAGTGGTTGCAGACGAAGGCCACGTACTGAAGAATGCCAAGGCAAAAAGTATGTCATTTACGCATCCATCTGGTAGACGACTGATTATGCGGCAGTGACAATGGCATTTTGTGGCTTACAAGCAGAGAGGAGATGGGTGTGCACTGGTAGGTTGTGCAGATATTCTACTACCCTCACCAGTGTAGAACTAACTAGCCATTCAACAGGAACGCCTATCGTCAACTCACCTGGTGAGCGCCCTCCTTGTGTATCTGCGTAAATCCTCAATAAAAACTCTTGCAGCCGATCTTGGTTCTCTTCTGACTTGCATCAAAGTCTGCAAACCTCTTGACCATGTGGGTCCCCTCATGACTCGATTTCCTTTCTCGTAATTCACGCCTTTCCCCTAGCCGGACTATTTCAAGTCATTGCTGTTGCGACCGTTGAAAAACGGCGATCCGAAAGCAGGCAAACTCCTCCAAGCGCTAGTGGGCCAGATCCTGCTCAGGCGTACGAAAGAATCGAAAGATTCCGCTGGAAAGCGACTCGTAGAACTGCCTGGTATCGAATACTTTCAGTGCTTAGTGAAACTGGATGAGCAGAGCAGGGAGTTATACGACGCTATTCAAAGAGAGGTCTCGAGGCGGTTCGAGGAGAGTCTACATTCCGGCGAAGTATGTCAAGCGCTATTCCTCATCAAGGAGAATGCGCTGATTGATTGGTGGTAGACTACGCATAACGTTTTGTCGATGTTGACACGAAGTGAGTCGAGTACTCCTGATAGAGCACTCAACGTCGAGCTGATGTCTGTATAGTGCGACAGCTTTGCTTGTCCAAAGAGCTCATTCCCAACGGCTATCTGGAAGACTTGCAACAGAGACCAGAGAAGGAGAACGGACATGCGGTCCCAGCAGCGGCCATCTCGGAGGAAAGGAAGGCGGAGCTAATTGAAAAGTTGAGATTGGCTGTAGTCGACAGCGAGGAATGCCCGGTGAGTCATCCGTCACTGTTCTGATTTTCTCCTGACTGATATAACAACAAAGGTCTGTTACGATGTATTGAACGATCCGAGAATCACCGACTGCGGTCACCCATGTATGATCAAGTCTCCTCTAGCGCGCGTTCCATCGCTGATGCCTTCGCTAGTCTGTCTGGCATGCGTGACCGAAGTCATCATCCGCTCAAACAAATGCCCGATGGATCGGCATCCTATCACTATGGCCTCGCTTCTCGATCTTCCTCCCGAGATCAAAGCAGAATGGGTGGAACCGAAACCGCTGGAGCCGATCAAGTCGGCGAAAATCACTGAACTCGTCAAGTATCTCAAGGTCTTCGACAAGTCCGACAAGAGTCTGGTGTTTTCGCAATTTACGAGCTTTCTGAATCACGTGGCTACGGCGTTGAAAGAGGAGGGGATTCCCTTTGTAAGATTCGATGGGAGTATGAATGCGAAACAGGTGAGCGGGAAACTCCAATGGGCGTACTAGGGATATTGATAGCCTTGAACCAGAGACAAGAGGTCATTTCGACGTTTCAGAGGCCAGTGCCGGTCAAGGGAAATGCGAAGGCGCCACTGGTCATGTTGATTTCGCTGAAATCTGGGGCCGTGGGGTTGAACCTCACTGCAGCGTCGAATGTCTTCTTGGTACGATTCTCCAATCTTTTTGCTTGTTCGAGAGGCTGATCGATCGAGTCAGTGTGATCCATGGTGGCAGTCGGCAATTGAAGCACAGGTAAATCTTAGGCAGGATTGTGATCAGTCTATAGCTGACGAACTTTCCAGGCTATCGATAGAGTACATAGAGCAAGTACAATTTTCGGGCTTGTATTCCGGCTATTGAGCTGATATACCTGTAGATGGGTCAACGCAAAGCTGTCAGGGTATTCCAGCTGATTGCGGAAGATACTGTCGAGTCCAAGGTTCTCGATATCCGTAAGTGCTTCTTCGACTCTGACGAGTCAATGCTGATGCGGGACTGTATAGAGAAAAGAAAGGATGCTCTAGTAGCACATGTGAGTGGAGCAATCGTGTCTGGGGAAAAGCTGACGTACTTTCTGCTAACAGGCATTCGAAAAGACCGGCAAAGAAACGGTCAAAGCGAAAAAGGAGGCGAGGTTTGAGGAGCTGAAAGAGCTGTTTGGAGTGAAGTAAGGATGCTGCGGGCCCAGATCATATACTGTATACAAATGTCTGCCTTGGCCACTGTACCCTCATGTACTCCCGCGTTGTATAGGTCAGCGACAGAAGTGCATTGCGTTCTGAATACATGTGAAAGGAGGGTTTCTGAGGTGGTTCTCATCTTCTGCTAGATTCGTCTCAGCCGTGCGGTGCGTGTCGATTCGGTGGACATCCTTTGTCGTGCCTTCCATTGTGGCTTGGTCTCCTTTATCTTGTTATCTTGGAATGCCAGTCATAAGCAGATGTTCCCGCAGTGAGTCGTGACTATTTCCCTCCATCTTCTTATCAACATATCAGCTGTAAGATACCAAACAACCATGGCCCCTATCCAAATTCATTTCCTCGGTACGGGTACATCGTCATGTCTACCCATAACAACATGCTTGACCCGCTCCCAGCCGCTTCCGCGAGTCGTCACCGAATCGATTGCGCTTCAACCAACAGGCCAGAAAGGAGGCTACGATCCCGATGGGATCTACCCTTCCAACGTTGCCTGCATGTCGTGTCGAGCGGCCGTGGATCCCGAGGCTCCGGACGGCTGGAAGAATCGACGTGGCAATACCAGTATCCTCGTGGTTAAAGAAGGCAGAACCATCCTGGTCGACGCGGGCAAGTCTTTCAGAGAACAGTCGCAAAGGCTCTTCCCCCAATGGGGGATCCAAACGATCGATGCGATATTGTTGACCCACGGCCGTACGTCTCTATTCATGTCATTCTTGAGACTCAGCTCACCGCAGTCGACTCCATAGACGCCGATGCATATCTGGGTCTGGATGATCTACGGGAATACACCCGCCGAAGTGGAACGGGTTTGCCGATCTATTGCACTTCTCCCACATTCGAGGTCGTCACGAAAGCGTTCCCATACTTCATCGACAAGAACTTGCTCTCGGGCTCGGGATACGTGTGAGTTGTGCTCCTGAAGGGGCATATCGCTCGATGAGCTGAACAAGGAGAATGTAGACCGAGATTCGAGTGGAACATCATTGAGGATGACGCGGCGTTTGATCTCTTGGGTATCCATGTCCAGTGTCTACCGGGTGAGTCGACACCATATGCTTGAATCAGCCGGTCGCGCTGATAGTGTCCCGCTCGACAGTCCACCACGGAACGTATTACGCCCCGCCGAGGTTCAATCCCGACGCCAATCAGTCGCTGCCTCCGCGCTTCCCCCATTTTGCTCTCCCCGTACCGCTGATATGCCTCGGCTTCCAGTTCGATCATGATACCGTCTACTTGAGCGACGTTGACGCTATCCCTCAGTCCACCTGGAGACTGATTGAGTCCAACCCACGTAGTACCGCATCCTCCAGACCCAAGGTCCTCATCGTAGACGTGAACACTCCTCTTGGACCTAATCCTTCTCATTTCAACCTTCCCAAAGCCCTCGAGGTCGTTTTGCGGATGGACCCCGCCATCACCTTCTTTACCGACTTTTGGCATTCGGAAACCCATTATATGTGGGAGCGGCTGTGTCAGTCCATCAGTGGTGACGGCATCTTGGGACCGTCCGAACATCCTGATGATCGTGCTGCACGACAGCTTATAAGCAAATTTTGGAGCGACGGGGAAGTTGCCGGACGGCTTGGTGACACATTGAAGAAGTGGAAGGGAAGAGTTGAGCCGGGATGGGATGGACTGAGCTTGATCGTCGATGAGAAGGGATGGCGGGAGGGTGATAGTGCGCGAGGGTAATGTCTCTGTCGTTTCTCATTCCCCACTATCTCGATCATGCGCAGCACGAATAAAGGTATATAGCTACTCTATCTAGATCTCCAGGATGCCACTTTGAATTGCCACGTAAACCTTGTTTTGGATTTTTCGAGATTCGTCCTCTTCAGAGTCTACCAAAGTCCACATCTCCACCTCGCATCTACATCAGCCTGCCTAGTCGCCCCTCCACTCCCACATCACGAGAAGGAGCCGGACTTCTTCGCATTGTACCTGGCGCTACAATCTCGCGAATCCATGACTGCAGGTGATCATGATAGTCATCAGGCGACCACTTTCGAACACATAAATGGAGAGATGGGCGAACTGCAGCTAGACGGTCACAGCGCTTCATCTTCTGTGACGCAAGCCATGAATCCCTTAGGTCTACACTTGATCTCTCATCCGAGTCGCGGCAACGGGGTCTTTACCGCGACAGCTATTCCAGCCAATACGCTTATTGAAGAATCACCCGTGCTAGTCTTGAGCAAAGAGGAATGGGATAGGGGGGATATGAACGATACCATCTTGGGAAGCTATGGGTTCTGCTGGAGAAACGGAGGGATGGCACTCGGACTAGGTTTAGGTGGGTGCAGAGGTTCTCGAGCGGTGGGGGATGTTGTTGATGGGGTCGCTCTGGATAGCTTCGCTATTCAATCATTCTTCCCGTCCAAATGTCAACTTCATCCGCTCGCCTTCCTCAAATACGATCATCTTCAAAACGTCACGCGCGGTGCAGCCCGGTGAGGAGCTGTGTATCTGCTACTCGGCCGACGAGTCCAAACTGTGGTTCACGCCTGCCGGAGCAGGTTCAAAAGCGCAGGGGATAGAAGATGCTCCCGAGCTACCCAGCATGGAAGCATGGTTCCAAAATCTGGAGGGGGATGAGAAGGTGGACGAACGCGAACGACGGGAGGAGCGCGCCAGGCGGAGGGACGAGGGAAAGATGACGAGGGAGAAGGAGAAGCACCTGAAATATGAAAAGAAACAGGCGGCGCTAGCGCAGGAGTCAATCTTTCAGCCTCGGCCAATGCCCTTTGGGACCTCGTCAGAGGCCTCATCGTCCACGACGCCATGCTCGACGCCTCCGACGTATCCGACGCTTCCGGAGACGACGATGGCAGCTCTTCCGGTACCTCTCCATTCGGGGAAGGGAAAAAGCCGACACGAGCATGTGGGTCCGGTAGTGTTAACGGCGCCGCTGGATTGGCGCGCCGAGGATTTCGCCGGGAACGATGTCGGCGGGGAAGATGATTGGGGCGAGGTGATGCGGATAAAGGGGCCGGCGGAGGAGGAAGAGGAGAAGGACTTCGCGGGCACGAGTACGTGGTTTTATCTGTCTTTGGCGCTCTGGCTCATGAGGCGTACTTTCGCAGTGGATATCTGGGTCGTCGAGATACCCGATACGAGTCTGATGAGGCATTTAGTCGGGTATGCAATACCTCATGCTTCCATCGCACACCAAGCTGAGACCCAAACCAGTTTCTGCAAAGAATTCAGTGGCTCTGATCCCCGGTTGCGGCATCTAAAGCGAGTGGCGCGCCCTCAAGCACGGCGGGAGGGAGATGGCGGTATGCTGTCTTCATTGATTACCCCCTCACCCGGTCACTCATGAGAGATTCCAGAACCCTGCCAGATCGCACTGTGTCACGCCGACGTTCCCCTCTCGGACCTCCAGGCAGCCCTGGTCGCTTATGAGCCCAGTCTATCCGTCCTCGAGCCCTTCCTCTTCTCGGTACCAGCCACCGCTACCCGCCCAACTGACGGCGCGACCCTCAGTTGGCCAATCATCTTTTCTCCCGCACGTCCTCGCCCCGTCGACTCGCGCACATGGTCCATGTCTAGGAAAGCTTGGGTCCGCGCCGGAATCCAGCGCGTCCTCACGTCTGCCCTCACAGCAAAGGCGCGAAACGAATTACCTATCGCGGTCTACTGCTGCTCGGCACCGGAATCGCTCTGGCCGACCGCAGATAACTTTATTCCGCCGACGCCGGATCTCCGGGCGAGTAATCACGATACTCGTATATCCGAGAACCATCCCCTGCGGCACTCGACGCTGAACTGCATCGCCTCGATCGCGCGCTTGCGGACCGTTCCCCCATTCTCCGAGATGGTGCCGACGCGCAATGGCGCAGATTACCTGTTGACTTCGATGAGCCTGTTCATCACGCACGAGCCCTGTGTCATGTGCTGTATGGCACTGCTCCACTCTAGAGTCCGCGAAGTGTTTTACATCTTCCCTAGAAAGGAAGGAGGTTTCGAGGCGAATTTCGGGATTCATGGTCATGGAGGCTTGAATCATCGGTTCGAGGTCTGGCGGTGGACGGGAGATGTTGCGGATGATGTTCGTGAGAAGCTCCGGGTAGACGATGGAATTACGTTGTGAGGAACGGGCGAGGAGAGCAAAGTAGTCAATCAGCAAACTGTATGCCGTACTGGGTCACGCCCATTCAACCAATCATTCATTTTGCATGCATACATCAGAATGGGAGAACATCTTTGCATTCCACTTCATCCCTCCTCCTCTCCCTCAGGCTTCCTCCCCTACTCCTACTACTCCTACCAACAAGCAAAAGCATACTTTCCCCTTTAGACTTGGTGTTTTCCGTTCTATATAATTTCACTTCTCTTTTTCTCAAATGCTGGGTGGGTACAATCCAGAAACGACAATGCGGATATGACACGAGGAGGATAGGGGATGAGGAGCGAGGAGGAGGAGAAGAGAGCCGATCGTCCGTCTACACACAAGAACAAAACATAAGAGCAAGGGGGGGGTCAATCTATATATATATATGCAGACGAACGTGGGGTTAAACTACATCATCGGAAGATGCGAGCCATTGGGGTAGCTCATGAATGGCGTCTGCGACGGATCCTGCCAATTCATCGGAAGGCCAAGTGTCGAGTCATGGTCGTTATTACCGAGGTTCATGCCCATTCCGCCTGCGCCGGGATTCTGGTCTTCCCAGCCGTTATGAGTCGGTCCTCGGAGGTGCAGCCAGGGTTGGCCATCGGGTCCGGGGGCATGATAGCTCATGCCCGTGTGATTCGGGATCATCTCCCGCTGTTGGGGCATATAGTGGCCCCCGCCACCGTTGTGCGCGCCGTACACTTCCGTCAAGGCGTTGACGTGGTGCAGTTGCGTTCGGCCCAGATGTCGAGGATGGAATCGACCAGGTCCTCCGGCAAAGTTGGGCGGTCCGCCACGCGAAGCAAAGCCGTTGTTTGGGGACGAGTTGTAAGGGTTAAAGGAGGAGTCTTCTCTCTGAAGTTTGGACTGAATTCGTTTACCGTAAGGGGTATTGCGGATCGAAGGCAGGATGGGTCGGATACATTCGATCAACTGGAAACGCCTTGTCAATTGAGACTCCATTGACATGAGCGTAAAACTCACCAGCATTCTTTGACCCATGTCGCAGTAATCCAGGATAGTTTGAATGACATAGTTTCCATAGCTGTCCCGCAGCAACTTCTCCAATCGGCTTCGGTTGAGGACCTCTCCGACGAGAACCTTGCGGATTTCCGGATCGGCGACTCGGATACATTTCTCGACAACGTTTGACGAGAATCTGAGGAACAGGTGTGAGTCGACGTCCCATGGTATATGTCATGCCAATTGCCTACTTTTGAACGGAAAGCGAACAGACGTTCCCAATAAAAGTTCGGATGAGTGGTTCTGAGAATCGGGCATCGTTCAGGTCTAAGATATACTGGATGACATAATTGCTATAAACAATCGCAATAAGCTCCCGTCTCAATAGTCCGGTCAACTGACTCACCCGAAAGGATCTTGGACGAGATACAACGAATTGAAGATGATTTCCGTGACCAACTGCATTCGTTGCGCGGGAGACGAGTGATCGATACTCCTTTGCAGAACACAACAACCATGACGATGGGTCGCCACCTCAATCAGGTTCGCAGCGATGGCATTGTAGATGAATTGGTTATCTTCCGGGATCAGCTTGTTCAAGCATTTTTGGATGACCTGTAACGCCAGATATCAGCTCCAGGCCGATTTGGCGACATCAGCTACTCACATGATTCCCATTCAAATCCTTGATCAGCGCAACGACATTCATGCTCAACGCATAAATCAAGCTTCGAATCTGTTTCGGCTGTCTAGGCTGGGCAAGGAAATCCACCATCTTCTGAACGGCACGAGTACCGTGCATGTTCAGCGAGATGCCAACGAGATCGTTCGCGACCGAATCACAGATGGCCGAACGCTGGTCGTCCGACGAGTACTCGAGCAGCTTTTGGCAAAGATAGTTTCCGAAGGGGTCCGTCATGAGTTCCGGGAAGTGACCGTAAGTTTCGCGGAAGATCAAATCTCGATGGGCAGGATCGCCTTCTTCCAGCTTCTTTTGTAGATATCGGCATCCATGTTGATCTTTGCACAGAGTCAATAACTCGCCCTGGAGATCCTCGATACGCATGCCAGCGAAGCGATTGACTGGGAATACTCAGCTCTACACAGTCTTCGTCTTTGGAGATAACTCACACTCGCGGTCAGTCTCGGCCCGCTTGTTTTTCAGTCCCATGGGTCCGCCAGGATACAGCGCTCCGGAGCCAAAGTTGTCGTCATCAAAACCGTACACATCGTATCCACTCTGTGGGGTAAATGCAGAAGCGACTGCGGCAGAAGGGGGGAGAGGGGTGTTCACAGGAGAGAGGCCCATGGAGTACAGTGGGTCCGCACCGTATGGCTAGGAGGGATAAGTATACGCGCATGTCTGACAGCATTATAAAAACTCACTCTAGGTCCATCGCTCATGGAAAATCCACCACCCACTTTGGAGAAAGCTCTCGCGAGGTCGGGATTCGAGAACCCTCTCTGGTTGTGGTTCAGTCCCTCTCCGATATTGGGACTGGTTCCTGATCTGCGGGCGCCACTGATACCGTTTCCACCGAGGCCGAATGGCGTGCCCGGCACCGACTTGCTAGGGATAGCCGGCAAACTGGCGATAGAATCGGCCATTCCCGTGGGAGACGTTTTCCTGCTCGCTCCGATAGCGAGCTGTTCCGGGTCGGCGCTCATGACTCCTTGAGTGGCGAGAGGAGAGGTCATGCTTCGAAGGGAGCCCTGCTGAGAGTGGAATTGCGGCCATTCCGAAGTTTTTATAGAGGTCTCGAAGGGTCGTTGGCCGAATGCTCGAGGAGGGGTTTGCGAAAGCGGGGCAAGGTCCAGAGCGGCAGAAGAGGCAGACAGATGCTGCGAGCAAGTGGGATAAGCAGATGGTCGCCCCGACACCGGCTGTGCGAAATTACCTTGGATTCCTTCTTTGGCAATCCCGGGAAAGGGTCGTCGTCGCCCATTTGGAGATATTTGACAGAGTCTACAGCGGTCAGTCTTTCCGCCCCGAGCTCCATCTTTAGCCAATGGACATACTTTGGGCACCTTCCGCATCAACGTCCTCCTCCTCGGTCCATTCCCTCCTCCCCTCTTTGCCGATGGCGCTCAAACTCAATTTCTCCAGCCCAAACGTCGCAGCGCTTCCCGAGGTTCTCCTGCTCGCCGGCATGCTCTTTGCGCCATTCAAGTCTCTTCCTTGGCCGATAGGGGCTGGAGGTTGAGTTTCTGTGGTGGCCGCAGTAGAGGCCGTAGTTGCGGACTGGGGAAGGCGACCCGGAGGAGTGGTCGGCGCCGAGACTGGGGCTCCATTCAGAAGCTGTCTCTCCTCCGCCAATTGCTCCGCCTCGAGGAGTTTCATCTGTTCTTCGAATTTAGCTCTCTGGGCGAGTCGCGTTCGTTCGTGTTCCAGTCGCTTCTGCTCGAGACGCTAGTAGAGGTATCAGAGCGCGGAGCAATGGACACGAGAGGTCTGGACAGATCTTACATCGGCAGCTAATTTAGCCGAAGCTTCGGTCTGCCAGGCGTACGATTCAGCTGTCCATCTCGGAGCCCGCAAGACTGACGCTTACCGTCTCGGCAAGATCAAGCGCGTCATGGCCGTTCGCCTTGACACCCTGGGTTTCCTCCGACTTCTTCAAGTCCGGGTCGGACTGCGTTCCATCGAATTTCTTTGGGGAGGTGGTAGTCGTCATGCTAATTCGAAAGGGGACTTCGTGGATCTTGAGCTGTCGAGTGGGTTCACGATGATCAGCAAACTAGTCGGCGAAGCTACACGAATAACCCCTCGAGCTAGCTCACTCACAGTCTCAATGATCCGGGTTAACTGCGAAGTCACGAGGTGTGGATTTTGATGGACCTGTGAGCCGTCGTCCGGTAAGAAATGTGTTGCGAATTTGGTGTGGATTCGAGAAGAGAAAGGAAGAAGACTGATCAGTATTGTCTGCATCTGCCTCGGGAACGCCGGACGGCTGCGTGTGGTCATCCACCCAAAACCGACATACCTTTGTGGTATCCTTTGGGTTTTCCGTTTTTTCTTGTTTCGAGGAGCAATACAACCTATGCTCTGTACACCGAGCTACAAAGTCTGTTTTGACTTGAGAACTGTCGAGGATCAAGAGGGGCGGGGGTGGCGGAAGCGGGAGCGTGGTAGTATTGTATGTCGTTTGAAATTTCACCAGCGAGGTGCGAGCAAGACAACAAACCGCCAATCTAATTCTCGTGGAAAAATGCCGTCTAATGCCGCTTGGGTGTTCTCAACGTGGCGCTTGGCGAGCTCATGCTCGCTGATGGGCAGGACGGAGCGCGGTGGGAACGACTGGCTTGACTTAATGTAGCGTAGAGATGCCGCGGTTCGCTCAAGAAAGAGAACGGGCAGAAGCAATAACAGAAAAAGGCAATGCCATCGGGTCTATCAACGTGGATCCCGAGCCCCCTCACCCTACTCCAATATCCATCTGCCCATCGAGAACCAACGCTTAGTTGTTCTACCCACAAGCCATCAGCATCCAATCCCAACATAATCTCGCCCAACTCCAAACTACCAACCTT
Source organism: Tremellales sp. Uapishka_1 (assembly GCA_035521475.1). NCBI lineage: Eukaryota > Fungi > Basidiomycota > Tremellomycetes > Tremellales > Tremellales sp. Uapishka_1. The sequence goes on along the minus strand of JASZXS010000041.1, from coordinate 51,441 downwards.
GACGAATCCGATGGCAGCGGACTATCACAACACAGTCAGTTTACAGCACTTTCACATCAAGTGGTCCTCCACACACCTTCTCTCGGAAACACTGTCGGCAGAGGTCCAATCCCCTGTGAAGCGACGACACATCAGTCCTTTGCATCTACACCGCTAGATCGTCGTCCACGAATACAACGTACCACTTTCTGTGAAAGGAACAAGAGGATCAGCCACGGTTCTGTCCCAAGATGCCATATCGCGACGCTCCAGAGCGGAGCGCGACAGCTCAAGCAACTCACCTAATGAGACCGGCTTGATGGGCACAGACTCGACATTGTCGAGATCCTTTACCGTAAGTTCGGGGTCTAATGGATAGTCAGCGCCAGTCTGGTCATCTTGACGCAGCGTTCCATTCCCCCGTGGTCGTTAACAGTCAACAGTGAGCCCACTGTCGACTCAGACGCTGCCCGAAAGACAATCCTGACTGGACCTGGATTGGACCTGATGAAGATGGCGTCCTCCTGACAGACGTCGGTCCCGTCTCCTGTCTCCGCCCAGGCAGACTCCTGCTGCTTTGTCCTTCCCCTCTCCTCCTTCTTCAAGAGGTCTGTACACGGCGCCTTCCAACCCTCCCTCTTCCATCTTCCGCACCTAGCCCACATCCCCCTTAACCAAGGTGTTCCGCGCTCCAAGCATCGCGTCCATCCGCCTCTCCAGATCCAATCCCATTCCAACACTCACCGAGAGAACCAGACGTTGGAGTGAGCCCTAACAAATCTCATCAGCTTTTGGATCTCCGACGCCGCTATGATCTCATCTGTATACTCACATGTTGAACTTTTAGACTGTTGACGATTATGTCTTTTCGCGAGGGAACTATTTAACTTTTTATCAGAGCCCAATTCTCCCTTTGGCGTCTACTCCTTCGGCACAATCGAGATAGATACCTACGGCGAGCGGTTGGCGAGTTGACGGGCGAAAGACTGGTCGGATGTAGAAAGGGTTTTCTGAACAAGTGAATTGCAGCTTCCCTCCGCGAGGACAACGAGAGTGGCGGTTTCGATGGGAGGCGCGGAGTTTCGTCGGTATTATGTTTCGGTTTCGCGGCGTGGCGAATGCCTTCAGGCGTGGCAGCAAGGCAATCTGACGGATGATACGTAGTCTACATACAGGCATCGAAGCAAGGTGGAAGATAACCTAAGGCAGAAGGGAAGCGATAGTACGGTGACTCCCAAGGCTCCATTAGTCAAGCCATGGTCGTTCCGCAAATATCGAAAATCAAGCTCAGAACAACGACAGCCTTCACTTTGAGCGAGACAAGCCCATCTCCTGTGCACCTACTTAGTGCGGCCAGAGGTGACGCTGTGAGAGTGACTTGAAGCCTCGAGCCCATAACGCCGGCTGTGCTGGACTGATTTGAGCTTGTTGGATCTAGAACGGTCTCGCGCTGCATTTGTCGCTGTATCGTTCATTATATCACGGGTTCTCCGGATATCTTGATAGAAGCAGTCCAGCCTAAATGCGACCCGGTAAGCGGTGCTTTCGCAGCAGCCGGAATGCCTTCTGTGCCAGATGTATCTCAGTTTTAAAGGAACGCCCTCATGACCCCAGGTCTCGTAGGTTCCTCGTGAATATTAAACCGTCTCCACGTCTCTCTAGGCAAAGATACCAGGCAACGCTTGGAGACACGAGGACTGTGCATGTAGATGCAGATAGTTCCTTGGATACTGATTGCGGAGGCGCCGGTGCGATGTCGCAGCTACAGACCGGGATGTTCGACTGTCTTCGCGTACTCGAGGAAGGGTTAGCAAGGGGATTTGGGATGAGAACATGCTCACAAGAAAGTCAAAGGTTGTCTACCGACTTGCGACTACCGACTTGCGGGACTGTGGTTTTTTTTTCTTATCGTAGGACAAACCGTGAGGTAAAAACGGCACTACTATAGATACACCCATTTCGGCCGATGTCACTCATCTCCGTAGACAGCCCTTCCGAGATAACAAACACGAACAACTCCACGCGGACAACTCGACGGGAAGGGACCAACTTTGACCAGACGCTGCGGAGAGCCGTCAATATACGACCTGCGGGGTGACGGCTAGAGGAATTCTCTCTCATGATCGCCAGACGGAGAATCCGCGCAGGAGCACCTCGTGGATTCATTAAATTAGTACACTCTTGTTAGCAGGGTAGGTGAATATCACTCTAAAGTACACTGGACGATGTAGTCCAGTGACAGTAACCTGGGTCACCGGGAAGGAGAGCACGGATACGAGAAACGTATGCGGGCAAAATACATATCTCACAACTATTACAACCCGTTTTCATTTGACCCGCTAACGCCTCAACCATCCGATCAATATACACACGCAATCGCTTTTTATGGTCGTTTGCTCGCGCTAGGTGATGGCGACGCCATCGAGTCGCCTTCTATCCCTCCCGTCATGAGATCCTGGATGGTTGTTTCAAGGTTATCTATGCGGGTGGACATGTCATTCACTGGATGGTGCAGATCGTCAGCGCTCGCAACTTCCATTCACATCAAAATCTCTCACTTCGACCTCTACCACATGAACCTTCATCAGCTCCGGTCCCGCCCGCTGATCACGTCAAGATCGCTCACAACACTTGCTCGCTCATCTCATCAAACCTCGTCTCCAATTGCGCCAGCAGAGTATCGACCTAGAGTCCGAACCTGTGCATCAGCTTACGTCCTCGTCTCCCACTTCTTTCCAGACTCACAAAGCCACACAACTCTCCAGGACTGACCACGTCCTTCACCGTGACTGATCCCGTACTCCCAGCGGACCCAGCAGCAGCCTTACTTTTCCCCGGGGAATCCTTCGGTCCAGCGCTGGCCGATTTGCCGTGAATGGTGGACAGGCGCTTGGTCGACGATGCTGCTGGCGCCAGGGCGGCAGTGAGGGATGAGCCAGCTTGGTTGCTCGACATCTTGAGCCGATGAGCGAGACGCGTAATGAAGGATGATTGAAGTAAGAACTGGAGACACGCGTTTGTGGACTGTTGATTTCTTGACGACAAGTGGAGGTCCCTCTTGAGACGAACCCTTTTCCCGACTTTCTCGCTTGGGTGTTTTCACTTTACATTCAAAATAACGACAAGAACACAGAGGGCCTCAGCGTAGACGAAGCAGATGTGATGGCGCCTGTCCGACTCCCCAACTCGGTCATCTACCTCATCTCGCTCGTTCGACCAAAGCAGCTCCGGCCGGATCTGCGAGTACCGAGTGAGTCCCTCAAATCGGTGAAAGAGTCACTCTGAACGGTTGACAGCTCTGGGCAATGTCGACTTCCCGGGGCTGAAGAAGCAGGGCTTCAATGCTGTAGTCATAGACAAGGATAACTGCTTGGTAGGTGGACAGACTAAAATACGACCAGAGCAGAACTGACTCGCAAGGTAGACTCTCCCAAGCAGCGACGACATCTATCCACCATTTCAGGTTTGTTGACAGGAAAAGAGATCTGCGAACTATCAGCTGATTCTCCCACTCGTAGCCTGCATGGAAGACTCTGCTGTCTACCTTTCCACCTGGAAGAGTGCTCGTCGTTTCCAATTCCTCTGGAACGAAAAAGGATGTTGGCGGTATAGCAGTGGGTTCTCTTCGATCAACTATCACCCGTTTACCAACGATCAATGTTTAGGCTGAAACGCTGGCCTTGTCCCTCGCCGCACCCGTTCTGCGGCATGCTTTACCGAAACCTGGCTGTGCGCCCGACATTCTCGCGTATTTCCGAGGCGACTTGGGCAAACCACAAACAACCAGACACGACATCGTCAAGAAGGCTCGGGCGGTCGAGAAAGTAGAAGAGGAGGAGGAGGCTGCTCTGCTCGATAAATGGCGGGGCGAGGTCGCAAGCGGACTACTGCTCGGACCGCTCGTCGACCGGGAAGGAAAGAAGGTAGAAGAGGTGAAGAAGGGCAAGGGTCTGGAGAGCGACATGGTCGACAGGCAACACGAATCGGCCAGGAACGATAGGGAAGAACAGAAGGTGGAACAGACGACGAAGAAGGAGGAGAAGAAAGAGCAGGAGCGAGAACGACTAAGGATCCTCGTGGTTGGAGATCGGTTGTTCACGGATACCCTCTTGGCGCGCCGACTCTCGCTCTACCTCCCCGAGGCGAAGAAGGATGATCCCGTCCCCTCGGTCTTATCCATCCAGACGATGACGCTTCCACAGCCAAAGGATGTGCGCATACTACGCTGGTTGGAGGACAGACTCACTGCGAGCAAACTGAAAGAAAGCGCCATCGACTGGAACCGATACATTGTCCCATCATACGGATCATCTGAACCCGAGGTGGAAGTATCAGCTCCGCCTGCCGCTCGATCCTCATGGGCGAGGTTGAACCCATTTACACGGTGGAAACAGAGTAAAGCCGTCGTAGGGAAAGAAGAAGGGCCGGCGGTCACTTGGAATCCGAAAAGCTGGAAAGCTAAACCGTTGGCGACGGCCGCAGGCAGAATGCTGATGCGCGTTCTGAGGGCTGGAGGCAGAGGAGTGGCAAGAAGTGTCAAGTCTGGGTGGACGAGGGCTAGGAGGCGGACCAACGAAGAAGGGACGACGCGAAATACGGGCTAAATGCATGACTGAGTCACGCGCCGGGGATGGCGTTAATGCGAAACTGCAGCATCACATCCTCGTCCCTGCTGGATCACCGAGGACGGCCTCGATCCCGCTCTTTCGACGGTGACCGCAAGTAGATGAAAGGAATGTGCGGTGGCCTTAGGAATGTGCGGTGGCCTTACGCGCGTCCTCACCGCCGATATTTGGCGCGAGAATTTTGCAATCTTCTCATCCTTCTGCCTGGAGGCAGTGACGCTCTTTTACCGCCACGCCAACGTGCTTTCCAGGCATAAACCTTTGACGTTCTATGATTACTGAACATCCACTGCTCTGTCTCAGCCTGCCACGGACGAGCGATACTATCTTGAAGCGAAAGATCAAATCTCGTGGCAGGAGGGATGGAGACGTATATTATGGATCGTACTGGTCCCAAGACCGGGGCCGACGGAGCGGGAAAGAAGCCCACATATGGCTGGAATAGTACCACTCCCGTATCTGCAGCCGGAACTTCCCACCCGGGGCCGAGTAATGCCCTCGGTCTCGGCAACGGTATCTTGATTGTGGGATCGAGGCTATGTCAATGCTGAAACGATGGTTGCAGTGCGTCTAGGCGGACTCGCCTAATACACAGTTTCTGGACAGCTTATGTTTGAGGTGTCGGTGTAGCACCGATGGGAAACCTCAGAAGTGGGAGCCATGGTCCAGCTTGCCCAACGCCAAAACGCTCGCAAAGGATAAGAGCAATATCGTGCGAAAAAGCCCGTTTGAATCGTGAGATGTGAGGGACTTTTTCTTGCTGCTCTCCCAGTCTTCCACGTTCCGTTGACATTGAAGCCCGAATCGTGAGACCGCTCAGTAGTCCCGTCAAGGTATAAAGAGGGCGAAAATCTGGCTGCTTACTCGCCATCACCAACAGAACCAATACAGTTCAAACAGATTTTTCAAGATGCCTCATTATACCAATGATACTACCTCTACCAACGGCGGCGGCTCCACCACCAACGGCGGCGGCAGCTCCACCCATGGCGGTACCACAAACGGCGGTGGCACCAACGGTACCAACGATTCGTCGACCGCTGGGACTTGGCGAGACCTTGCTCGGTAAGTGTACGGACCGGAAAAATGAGTACTGACACTAGCAGAGCGGCATCCGACCGATCACGCGCCGAAGCACGGTCTGCGGCGATCGAGGAAAACAACCGAAGACTTGCCAACCAAGCCCGAAGGGAAGAATACGAATCCAACCAAAGGAACGGTTCCTCCGGTGATACCAATGGGTCCCAGCGATAAGCAGGATGTTCAGGTCTGAGGGACGACATGCAGGCTCGGCGAGTGATTTGATGATGATGCATGAGGCGAACGGAGTCAGTGGCGGTGCTTGATGAATTGCATGGACAAACCTAAGTTTGCGCGCGGGCAATAGATTGTGAATGCTGATCTCGAAGCGAGACTTTCCAGGTCGAGGCCATTCGAAACGTACTTCCGGCATTATCATAGTCTTTCTGTGACCAGCTGGACAAGGTCGATGGTCCCGGTTGCACTCTCCTGCGCGAACTTATTTCTACTCGCTTGGTCTTTCCAACAGGTTCCCGATACTAGTCGTTTATTGCTCCTGTCAACCTTTGAGGTTTGCTTATATTGTAGCCAACAGCCATTCATGTCAGCGATCTTCCGGCGAGCCTCACAGAAGTCAAGATATTGTAGGATGACTGGAACGCACGGCGCGAGCTATATTCCAGCCAACAGGGGCGTCGAGTAGGCTCGTGGAAATTTGTTGCTACTATATCTCGAAATCATCGGAATGGAGGTGGATCTGTCTGTGGTGAAAGTTCTCAGTGGCATCTCCAGCGGGTGTGAGATCAGATGGCTAAGTAATGACAATGAATTGCCGCCTGTCTGAGCCGATGACGGTTATCCTTGTCGGTACCACGCTCGATGGTAGCACAAGTATAGCGGTACATGCGCGGGTCAAATTTCCAGCATACTGTACTCTGTGTGACATGAGGGTACGTATCATGAGGTCCTCACCGAAGCTATGCCAGTGCCATTGTGCCACAAAATCCTGTTGCTTCTCTGAGAGGATTGTGGAATGTTCTGGTATAGACTGTGAGGTTTCGCGCTAACAACATAATGGTGAAAGGAGCCACTTCAAAGATTACGTAGCTTTGCCTAGCCTCGCTGCCCTATGTGTAACCGTTACAGCCTTCCTTTGTGAGATTCGAAGAAGTCTGCCTTGAAACCCGATCAACAACGCCTCCGTCTCCTCGAGAAGCTGTCGAGGAGTGTCAAAGCTAGTTTATGCGGAACGAGAGAACGGGAAGAAAGGTCGACATGCCCTTCGCATCACGAATGCCTGTTCTCTAGAGTTAGAGATAAGCTTTCCATTGAGGGCATCATGGCCTCTTCTCGCTTCGTCGAGGCTGTGTTGATCGCGAGGTGAAACGCAGAGCCGCTGGGTCAAGGTATAAAAGCGTCTTTGAACTGGACTCCCATTTCTCTGCAATACTACCATCAGAACGGCAATCATTTCAACTCCATTACCGATATCAACACTTTGACTTGACAAGTGCAACAACCGGACAAATATTACAGCATGTCTTCCACCAATGGCAGCACTAACGGTAACACCACCAACGGTGCCACCAACGGCGCCACCAACGGCGGCTCCAGCGCGTCGACTACCGGTGGCGCCACATCCGGCAATGCAGCCACGTTCAACGATCTTACAAGGTGAGCAGTCAAGCATCTGATGCATTCGCTGACAAACACAGACGCATGTTGGCGGCGAGCCGAAGGGGGGAGGCAATTGCACTGCACAACAGCGGCGGCGGAGGATCCGGAGCGAATGGAAGTGGGACCAATGGCAGCAACGGCAGCAACGGCACCAATGGTTCTCGATAGGCCGGATGTTCCAGGGAGAGAAGGAAGCCTAGGAGGGGAGAAGATCGGGACAGCGATGATAGGCGGACGCAGTCGATTTCGATGATACGATGCTCAGTGTTGAAGGGACCCAGTCGTACAGCTCATTCGCAAGCGCGCCGTGCGAAAAAAGTCCGCTGAGCCCGACGGTAGCGTTGTCATAAGCTTCGAAGGAGTCCGGTCATCTCTCCTGGACTGCTAAAATCCCGAGACGTGGGTCACACCCAAGGGCTGCTTATTGTCAACGATACATGCAGCTATATCATTCTCAACCAGCATCTACAAGTAGCGCAGTGGCGCAAAGAGCCCTCGTTGGGGCCGCCTCTGAAAGCAAAGCGTAGCGGCATCGCCATCCCTTTGATCCTTTACCCACTCACCGGAGTGGCGGACTATGGAAAGTGCCACGAAGAGCTAAGTATGAATCGCAACCAAGCAGCAGCAGGTTGTGTCAGCCCATCTTCCATCTCGTGGCGCTTCATCAAGGCCGACGGCCAGGCCACAAAGGACGATCTCGATGGACAGCTTGTCGTTTGCGCGAGCACCGCATTGACGATATCTCGCCTTCTTGCGGCCGACGGCCACGCTACAAAGGACAGCATCTGCTCTATCTTCAAATACCCGCTCCGAAGGCGCTTGAATTAGTGCATAAGAATCGTCTTGTCCTCGTTCAGTACTCCCCAGATAGCCCCACACACCTTACCAAGAAATGTCGGAGCGCGCTAACAAGAAGAGAACGGCGAACGAGATGGACGACAGTGATGACTCTGACACCCAGCATTTCAAGAGATCCAAGATCAGCAAGTCCGAACGAACGCAAGTAAGTTTCCGAGCGGTACTCGCCAGCCCTTGTCTGTGTACTAAGACGAATCTCCTCAGAGTCATCCGACCGCGGCCATCCTTGACGATTCGACCGTAGGGTCGAAAGAGAAAATGGAAAGCGCGAAGACCTTTACAACCGTCGCGAATACAAGTGGGGGCGAAAGGCGGGGATAGTTGTTGAAGCTTGCAGAGAGGATGAACAAGATGCATGGATTGAAGGCTAGCCAGGAGGAGCAGGAACAGGGATGATTTGTATCGACAGGCCGCTCAGGAGCCTTGACGACAGGCCTTTCCATATAGCTTTTATCAACCGCTGCTGTTCAGCAAGTAGCAGAGAAATCGCACAGACACGAGGAAAGCTATAATGATCATGTGTACAGTAATTATGGAGACGGTATTTTTGGCTAAAAGGGCAATCGACTCGCCGACATCCCTTACTCCTTCGTATTCTCATCCTCGCCCACGACCCTACTTTCAATGTCGTTGCTTCGACCCCTCCTCACCGATCAAGACAGGTCGCGCATTGTTCATGAGATGCCAAGAGCCTGGTGATACCGCCAGTTTCCATGCGTCGACCGTCAGCGGATCCCAACCTCGGGAAAGCCACTCCGCGCAGCGGGCATACTGTTTCCGCCTGTCTCCATTCTTACCGACTTTGTGCGGTCGGTGATGCGATCAAGAGCTGCCTCGTACACCTGAGCGACCATGCCCTATGATTTGACGTCCGCCACTAAAGGGCAAGCAAGGTGGATGGCGTCGACTTTTGGATCGGAGGATGGATCCCGTCACTAGAATACAAGCTCATGTGCCCAACGGTACCTCAACAAGGATATTGTAGGTTTTGCGATCCTCAGCTTGAATATATGTTGAGCAGCTTCAACATTGAAAAGAGTCGTAAGTGCATATGAGTACGAAAGCCATTCTGCTCATCATAATGGTCAGTATAGGCGACATCGAAAGGTGTCAAAAACGAACCTATATCCCTGGTGAGATACCCTTTCCGCCCCCATAGACTCTTCCCGTGGCCACGACCCCGCTTCCCTCCGGCCGTCGTCTGATCATCAATTTCTTCCCTTCTTCTTCCGTGACATTTCGTACGCTGACCAGCTCCTTCACTCGTAATATTTTTCCCGCCGCGGGTCCCGAGAACGAATGGAGGACGGATTGGTGTAGTCGATGCAGGCCGAGAGCCTCGAGGGTTTGTCGTGAATGCGGAGGGAGACCGATAGGCGACCTGAGGAGTGTTATGAGATGGTGTGTGGGGGCTGGAGAGTGGGGTAAGGTGGAGAGTGAGCGCGATGACGAGGCGATGGGCTGGATGAGAGATCGTAGCATGCTGGATGGTGCTCTGTGGGCTGAAGATTGCTTAACGACAATGTACTTTCGAAGTACTCGCTAGTCCTGGTGATCTGAAAGCATCCGTAAATCAGTGACGTGGATGGCCATAAAATGCGGTCCGCGCGCTGTCCGAGTCCGACTTTGCCTTTCTCGAGCCCTCTGTCCTGCTCATAAACAGCATGTCGTTCAGCATGCTCGCCCGACAACCCCGAATGACTTGTACGGCCTCCAGAACTGTGTTGAGACGACTGAGTTCCGCGGTCGGGTCCGAAGAGCGACGACAAACTCGAACTCCGCGCCATCCGCAATCCAACTTCGAACCCAGACCCCAATACGACTCTCAGTCCCGGTCTCAAGCAAGACCACCTCGGTCGCATGTCTCTTCCGCTCAGAGCCGAGTCCTCGACGCACCTCCTCATCTCCTTACCTTGGCGGACCTTTCACCGAAGCAGATCTCGTCGCTCCTCATTAGCTCTCTGGCCTTCAAGCATGTCTTCAAGGCCATTGGTCCCGTGGCAGTGCAGAAATCCCTCTCTGACCGGACCGTTGCATTGCTGTTCAGCAAACGCAGTACCAGGACTCGAGTCGCCAGTGAATCCGCCGTTGCTTCCCTCGGCGGAAATGCGATGTTCCTCGGCAGCCAGGATATACAAATGGGCGTTAACGAGACTATCCGCGATTCCGCAACGGTCATTGGCAGCATGGTGGATGGTATCATGGCTCGAGTGGGAGATCACGAAGAAGTCGAGGTAGGTGATCCACCGCCTTAGATGAACGGGCGCTAAATCTTCCATATGACAGCTTTTGGCCAAATATTCGCCCGTCCCCGTTGTCAACGCACTTTCTGTGCTGTACCACCCCACGCAGATCCTCGCCGACTTGCTCGCTCTCCATGAAGCCTACACCGACACCACACCACCGAGTCTAGAGGGAGTGGAAAGAAGCCAAAGTTTCCTTCTGAGCCACTACCGAAAAGCAGGAGACCCCCTCCACTCGTTCAAGGGGAAGAAGATCGCTTGGGTAGGCGATACCAACAACATTGCGAACGAGCTGCTGGTCACTGTGCCCAGGTTGGGGATGAAGATGAGCATCGCCAGTCCAAAGGGATACGACAAGGTTGACGAGCGAGTCTGGCAGAGGGTGTGAGTGGCTGTTGTGGCCTGTCGTGTCGAACCGGCAGACTGATAAGGGAAACTTAGTGTCGAAGCCGGGACGGAAAACATGGTCACATTGACCAATTCTCCAGAAGAGGCTTTGAAGGACGCCGATGTGGTAGTGACGGACACATGGTATGTTTATGCTATTTACATTTCCCTACTATCCACAATACTGAACATCGCGCCCGGAAAACAGGATCTCGATGGGACAGGAGGAGGAGAAACAAGCGCGACTGACCGCGTTTGCCGGTTACCAGATCACCAACGCAATGGTCGAAGCGGCCGGCGCCAAACCCGACTGGAAATTCCTGCACTGTCTTCCCCGAAAATCCGAAGAGGTCGACGACGAGGTCTTCTACGGTCCGCGAAGTCTCGTGTTCCCGGAAGCGGAAAATAGGAAATGGACGACGATGGCCGTCTTTGAGTGAGTCTGTCGTGACGAGATCAGGGAGTCGTGTTGACTTATATCTCGAAAGTTCGATGATAGGTCGATGGAGACTGTAAAAGAGGGAGAAAGGAAAGGGACGGGCAGGTCGTCATGCCAGCAGTACGAGACAAGGTCATGCAAGCTCATCATATCTCCTTTGAGCTCGTGGTCAATACTGGCTGCCTGTGGAGTTGAGAACTCAAAGGAAGCCGATGCCCTTTGACGTCGTAACACTAAACACAACGATGCTCAAGCTACACAGTCACTTGCCGCTTTATACTCATGGTGCTTGAATCTCTGTCTCCGACGTCTTTGGCGAGCTCGTCCAGTGAGTTCACGGTAACGACCTCGACTGATCTGCCAGCAGGTTCCATTGTTTCCAGTTCTCTTACCGCAAGCGGAGCGGGAACCAATACCCACACGCCTGTTTCGTCCTCTTTGCTCACGGATTCTGATGCTCCCTACTCGGAGCGTACGGTACTCCCTACAGTGATAGAGGCTTGACTCATGTACTGCCTAGGCGATGATAGCAGTCGCGCCAGCTCCTCCGACATATTCACTGACAATGAAAGAGCAGTCAGCGAGCCGCTGACGCCTGTCTCGCCCGATACTATGCCTCCTAGTCCGCTAGGTGAATAACTGCTATGGCGGCGTGAGGGGACGGCTAATCAACGCCCTAGGTACCATTAGCGACTATGCCAGTGACACTGCCGGAAGAGGTACAGGGTACTCGACCTCACCATACACTTCACCGGCTCCTGACTCGCCTGCTCTGACAGATCCTCCCTCTTCTCGTGAAGCAATTGCGTGCTATCCCCGAGAAGGGACTGATCCCGTCACCTAGGTCAGCGAAGGGGTCATGCAGGTGCTACCGATTCTGGCACCAATAGCACTTATTTCGACTCATCCTACGGCACGAGCTCTCCCAGCCATGTCGACTCGCTGCAAAGTGGAACGAGTTTCAAAATAAGCTGGCATCCTCACGGGGACGGAATAGCAAGAGCAGTAGATTCTCTTAACTCTGGTAAGTCACGGACACGGAGGAGCTTTGATCGACGGCGTTGACTGACGGGGGATCCAGTGAGAGACTCAGAGAGTAGTAGCCTGTCGGGGCGGGAGCTGAACCGGCCTGCTGACATCAAGCTTCCACTGAAGAAGAATTGGAGACGAAGACCGAATTGGATGAGGATGAAGAATGGGAAGAATTAGATGCCATGTCTGATTTGTATCGAAGTAAGGCTATACGATCTGCTTTCGATGAAGTAGCAGACCTCGATGTGGATGAAGAATGATGAGCGGTATGATGTTTCGCAACCCCAAGCTATGTCCTTGGAATGACCAAACAAGCGCCTTATAATTAGGAGAGGATGACCTTCCTCCGATCTTTTCTTTCTCAGACTACCGTAATGTAGACTCACGCGGCTCATAAGATGGTGAAGTCCCGCTAAACGTCTATGCAAGTTCGGACCGGTGAGAACGATGGCTCACCGAGGCATTGTCTCTGGACTGTCCAACACGGGCAACAGCTGTGCAGATCGGTGGAAGACTCACGGAAAATGGAGTGTCAACACTGGGTGACGCCTGGTCGCAGTCAAGCTGCAAACACGATGTAGGAGGATACAACCGAATTGCGTTGCAGGGGAAGACCTCGGTGACGATGCAATCGGTGGTCCTGGCAGCCCACCCCAACGTGTGAAACAGACTGCATGCATACTACTACTCCGGACGTGTGAATGGGGATGCTGGGTTATAGGGTATCGGATGGAGGTAGCGACCAAGGGAAAGCGTCGATGGTGTCTATGGTAGTGCATTATTTGGTCGTTCGTCTTTGGGTTCCATCCATCAGCGCGGCATCCTAGCCTGATCTGGCGCCGAAGCCGTACCTTAGTGGCCGTTCCCCTCTCTGGGCTTGTGATCGAGCTCTCCCACCATCTGCATCTATCATCATGATCAGTCAAACTCCTCGTACGCATCGACCTGCACGACCCACCTCCACACTCCTCCTTGCGTATTCCCTCAGTGCATCCGTACCCATCATCTCGGCCTGCTCGATCGTCAAGCCCGGAAAGACGGCCTGCCACACGTCTTGGTATTTCATGATCCTGGAGGGGCCGGTATTGGATCAGCCAAAGCGGACCTCGGTGAACAAGATAGCCTACCTGTCTTCTAGTTCCGTCATCCTTTGGCGGGACAATGACGACCGCGTCGGCTTGGGCAGGTACACACACGCCTTTGCATCCTGGTGACATCTGTCGCAGGGTGTCCCCCCCGCACAGCGCAGTTTGCGCCGCTCTGTCGTTTGTTCGACGATCAGCTGGCTGATATGGACGGAATGGATGGACGACCGGGACATACGGCATTCCTGGCACGCCGTCGATGCGCGGGGTTTCTTGGACCCGCTCGCGCCGTCCTCGCTGGACCCCGGGGGACGCTTCTGCTGATGCGAGGTGGGCGACGTCGAGGCGGAATACGAGTAATCCATCGTAAGTAGGGGAGAGTAGAGGACAACAAAGCGAATCTATAATACACCCACTCAGAAATAGAGTTAGGGGAATAGATCATGCTTGGACTGGAACAACTCTCCGGGACATCAAGCCGATCCGACTATCATCCGAGGATGTATCCTTATGGAATGACACACGGGGAGATGAATGCCGTGTTGATTGCTCGATCCTATACTTGGTAGAAACAACATACATATTCACTCTTATCGACCGAAAGCTCGCAACACAATGGTTTATCCCTCGTCTCTCACAGGGTGCCGCAACAAAAGACAAATGGGTGGGTGTCGAACGTCTGGACTTCCTCGTCTATTCTCAGGCGTGCTCGACGTGCTGCGCCAGCGGCTTCTCGTGCACGCTGTCCAATCCACCCGTCTGCGTCTGCGAGTGGTCGTGGAGTTTGCCATGGAGATGCGCATCCGTCTGGCTGTCGGTTGCCTTCAGTTCTCTGAAGAATTGCCAAGCTAGAAGCATGGTCTTTTGCAAGAACAAGACGTCAGCCGAGTGGGTCTTCCGAGTACTGCTGCTAGAGGACGCACAAGGAAGGCGAAGAATGTCGCAGGCCAACAACCAATCGCCATGAATTTGACGTAGCCTTTACCCCAGCTGATAGTGTCCTCGTTAGTATGGGTAGTGGACGTGTACGCCTCGTGGGACTTACAAGTCGAACGTCAAACCAAGGCCGGCGGCCTGCGCCTCAATGATACTTGGCGGCAGGACAATGTTGCCCAAGGTCGCGTAGATGGTGATGTGTCCGGTTCTGGCCCTGACCGTCACGACGATCGAAGTCGCGAAGATGAACAGGAAGTAAAAGGTCGCAAACGCCGGCTGGAGGATGAAGTGTTTCCGGGAAAATGCCGGGAGTTTGAAGGTGTTGAAGAGGAGGATCAGCGAGTTCACCTGGGAGGAGAAGATCAGTGGCGTGAAGCGTGGAGTAAGGCGAAAGCAGTGGATGACTGACTAAGACTCCGGAGGCGGCAGAGGTAAGCACATATCCCGGCTGCGTCAAGGCGTTCGTGGAGAGGATCAGATGGACTGGTTTCCGGTCGACTTAGTTTACCGAGCTTCGTGGATACGGGTTATTACACGTACCACCTTGGGTCGCGGCCGCATCAGAAGCCATTCCGATGTCGTGGTTTCTGGCAACGAGGGCGTGAGACGCGGCGGCCACGGTCGTAGTGGCGAGTGCGAAGGAGAGAAAATATACGACTCGGTGCAGGAGCGCATGGGTGGGCAAGTGCCGCAACTGAGCTTGATTATCGTACTTGGCCATTGTGCGAGATTGGGATGAAAAGCGGACGAGAAGAGCAGGAGAGAGAGCTGAGGTATAGATGCAAGACGCCATCCTATGAGGAGAGGCTGGTACATATATACTACCGGTTAGTGTTTACCATCGGACATGACGAGGAGGTTCTCCGTATATCCAAGGCGATCTAGTACGTATATTCACGCTAAGACGATCCAGACGGGCAGGACCAAAGGCTGGGAGCAGTCTCGTTTCATCTTGTGGTACGTTAGCGTGTGGTGTGGCGTCGAGGTAGGACGCGCATCATTCCTTTACTAGACTTTCCGCCAAGTGATCTGGTCTGTGTGTCGAATTGACAGAAACGAGCAGAACGCAGCGTGCTGCAGTAGGCTTTTGGTAATTGGGCTTGTACGACGACACTGGACTATTGGCCATGTGATCTGCTTGGAACGGAAACCTTGATTGACCGTCCCGTGTTACTCGGAGGCTGGTCTGTCGCTGTTTAGTTGGGTCTTATGCACCGGACGCGGTAGCACGGGTTGTGATTCAGCATGGATGGATGGATCATGCTGTCATCTCTCCCGGATGATGGAAGTGGCGACGGCACGCTTATATTCGCAGCCGAGCGAGGTCGTAATCCTCGGCAGCGAAAGGCGACTGGCTGGGGACGCGATGTGGCCGCCGTGAATTTGGATGGACAAGGTGTGACATTATGTGCATCTGTAAGAATATCCTATGGCACTGGCACTGGTCGTTGTGAGTTCAGCTCTGATAGTCAAGGACGAGTTACAGAATGCTTGTACGAGTATATTACCGAGAGTGATAAACCCCGGTGTGACGTGTACTTTGTCGAGTGAGCGTTGCTGCGCGGTGTCCCTCCCTTGTGCGTTAAGGCTTCTCCCTCCTTGCTTGTTGCCATCTCGCCCACGACCCATCCACAGATACTCGGCTCTCGTTTCCATTTTTTTCTCACTCTCTCTCTCTATCTCTCTCATCTCTTCCGGGTTTACGGTCTTTTCCTTTCTTCACCTTTTCGCTTTCGAAAAATAAAAATCAGCAATGTCGTATTCTCCCGCGTACGGCGTCACGCCCGGTCAAGAGGCTCCCAAAAAGCCCCACCTTTACGTCGGCAACCTGTCGCCTCGAGTGACCGACTACATGCTCACCGAGATCTTTGCCGTCGCCGGTCCCGTCGTTCAGGCCAAGATCATCCAGGACCGAAACTTTCAGCATGGTGGCCTGAACTATGGGTTTGTCGAGTACACCGACATGCGATCTGCCGAACAGGCACTCACGACGCTGAACGGGAGAAAGATCTTTGACGGGGAGATCAGAGTCAACTGGGCGTACCAGGGCCAGGCCAACAAGGAGGATACGCAGGGTCACTACCACGTCTTTGTCGGCGACTTGTCTCCCGAGGTCAACGACGAGGTGCTTGGCAAGGCCTTCGCCGCGTTTGGGTCGATGAGTGAGGCGAGAGTCATGTGGGACATGAACTCTGGAAAGAGTAGAGGTTATGGTTTCCTCTCGTTCAGGTGGGTGGCTTCTTTTGATACTTCTTGTTGTCCAATAGGCTTACGATGTCCAAATGAAGAGACAAGGCCGATGCCGACCAAGCTATCGCAACGATGAACGGCGAGTGGTTGGGCTCGCGAGCCATCCGAGTTAATTGGGCGAACCAGAAGACCCAGACTGGCGGAGTCGCCCCTCGAGTTGGCATGGGTGGCCCCCCTGCTCCGGGAAATTTTGCTCCTGGAGCTGGTGCTCTCAACTACGAGAACGTCAACACCCAGACACCCGACTTCAATACCACCGTTTACGTCGGAAACCTCATACCCTACACCACCCAGGCCGACCTCATCCCTCTCTTCCAAGGCTACGGCTACATTGTCGAGATCCGAATGCAGGCCGACCGAGGATTCGCGTTCGTCAAGCTCGACACGCACGCCAACGCCGCTCTCGCTATCACCCAGCTCCAGAACCAGCTGGTTCATGGTCGACCCATCAAGTGCTCCTGGGGCAAAGATAGACAAGCTGGTGATCCTCTCCCCACACCCATCGCCGGAGGTGGTCAGCCTGGCTACCCGGTCGTGAGTGACCACTGCCCTCTCGATCCTTAGCTGACATGTCGGGCTAGCCCCTCGCATACGGCAATCAGTACCAGCAAAACTACTATCCCGGTTATGGTGGCGCTTACGGCCAGACTGGCGTTCCCGGTCAACCAGGCTCACAGCCGGCTCCGACCGAATCCGCAGCTGCACCCGCAGCTGGACAATGGGACCAGGCCGCCGCGGCCGCGTACTATCAACAACAACAAGGCGGTTGGGGAGGGTATTACGGTCAGTCTGGATCGCAATTTCATTTTACCTTAGCTGACATTTTGGTTCAGCTCAACAAGAAGGCAGTCAGCCGCAGCACTAAGGGGGAGGAGGCGCATCGGTGGGAGGCTCCCGAAACGTGTGTAATGACAAGCCAGGTGTTTATCGACGAATCCGTGATACATATATAGCACCCTACTGAGAACCACTGATGACACTCATCCGTCTTTTTTAACGATAACGATAACGACCTTACGACTAACGACTTATTCAAAGCTCTTGCTTCACCTTTGACCCCTTTACTGATCCTACCTTCAAACAAAAACAAAGCACAAGTCATCATGCGAGTCTCGATTATTCTCCTCTCGACCCTCACGTCTGTCGCGCTGGCCAGTCCCATTCCGCCTACCATCGTTGACAACGAGATCTCCTCGCCCACTGTCCCAAAACACTTGCACCAGGATTGTGATCGAAGAAACCCTCAATGCAGTGAGTTGTCAGGCCCCCTCAAGTGGACGGCTTCCCTTCTGATATCACAGCATCAGAGGTGATCAACGATGACGGATACCAGACCGTCGACCAAGCGGAAGGAAGCCTTGGGAGACAGGGTGGGATTGTGGGTAACACTGGTGTGCGTGACCCGGAATCAGACGGCCCATACTGACGCTCTGCAAACCGACAGGGAAACGTCTTGCAGATCGAGGGGCAAGGGGCTACTGGAAAATCCCTCAAGATGGACGGCCAGAGCGTCCAGCATGATCTTTCAAGACGGGCCGTCTCTCTTCCCGGACAAAAGCTGCCGGCTCTCTCGCCCCACGATCGATACAAAGTGTCCCTTGAGCTCGAGGACGACCTCAAGCAAAACGACAAGGCGCACCGCCACGCTCGGGACCTGGAGGACGCGAAGAAGGCGGTGAACGTCGAGAGCGGGAAAGAGGTCAACCTGGCGGCTGGGACAGAGGGTCGAGGGAAAGCAGAGTCTGTGGCGGTGGACGATAATCACCACGATCTGGAGGCAGACGCGCCTCTCCTGAAACCCGTGAAAGTGGACCATCAGCCCGGACTGCGAGCACTGTCGAAGCTCACGACCCTTCCCAAAGGCGTGACCACTCCCCATCTTCGATCGTCGGTGGACGGCAAAGTCGACAACGAACCCGGCCACCCGAACGTCGAGGTCAAGCAGGATGACGAGTCCGTGGGAAAAGACGAGGCCGACCACAACAAGTCGGCCTTGATCAAGATCCGAAGCGACCCCGCGATCGACGTCAACGTCGTCGACAAGAGCAAGGACAGGGCCCACTTGGAGGTCGATAACAAGCACAACGATGTGGATGTCAAGGCGGCCCTCGGCCAGGAGAAGGGATTCATCAAAGCCCGAGCCGGTCCGCAGGTCGACATCAAGATTCACGAAAAGGACCATGGCGTCGTCAAGCAGGTCGAAAAGACCGTTGGTCATGCGCCAATTCGACGGGGGACGTTCGGTGTCGGAGTTGGCGTCGATGCCCCTCGCGCCGGGAAACCGATCACCAAGCTGGAACCGGCTGCCCTCCACGTCAGATTCGACGATATCGACGACGTGGGCGTCAACGCCATGCTGCGACACCCCGACCTGCCCTTCGGAGCGAAATGGGTACGAGAGGAGGTCACTGTTCAGTCCGATCCCAAAGCCAACGATGGGTACATTACCGACCATCATCACAACGACATTGTCTCTCATCCCGACCTGCACGCGTTCCAGCAGCGAGACGAGCACTACGGCCATTCCGACCTGAACAAGGGCGTCAAGGCCGCGCTCAAGGAAAACTATCCCGAGAAGGACGTCCTCCAAGCGGGTCAGAGCCTGACTCAGGTCGGGGACGGTGTCCAGAATGTGAGTTTCTCGTTGAAGGGCGATCCAGGAAGAATGGTTGATGTTTCTATCACCGTGATCAGGAGACAAAGGAGCTAAACGGTCAAGCTAACAAGCTCGCCCATGCGGACGACACGCACGGAGACGAGACGGTCGATGCTCTTCACACCTAGGTGGAGAGGGCGGATGCGGCGCTATTGACCTTGTTGCTATGCAAGTTGTTTTTGTTTTGCCTACTCTCATAGCAGGCGATGGTGGAGGGGAATATGGTTTCTACCCACTGTACGCAATGCTGCAGTCTCAATTAGGGGAAGCACAGGAGACAGAGGTGGACTCGGCTTGACATGTCATCGAGCTGGTGGTGCTGGAACACCTCCTGTGTGGACCGCGCATCATTGACATTGTAGTGGACACCGAACGAGCAGTTGTGGCATTGGTCGTCAGCTACAAGATTGAGCTCGAATGTCATCCATCGTTTTCAACGTCAGCTTGCCCGCATGCAACATTCCCTACTCCTTCTTCTTGACCCCCATGCTTCTCATTTAGGATCCCTGACATCAAAGGGCTTCGCGGTTTCGACAGAGGACTCAGATTTGGGATGCCACTCGTACTTTGATACGTCAGTTTGCCTCCTCTGGATCTAACGAGAGCTTACCAGCCTTTCCGGAGAGGGGCGCAAGCCGATGGTCGATAGCACGGTATCCATCAAAGAAGTCTTCTGCGAAGCATGTGCCAATATGAGTCTTAGTTGCCCTCCACTGACGCACTCACGCGGGTGTCGTTTTTGAAGAAATCGCCGGTCTGGGAGCTGCGAGTCTTGGTACTGCCACCGGCGGTGGAGGGTGCTGAGGTGTCTGGAGCAGCAGTCTTTGTAGAGGAAAAGGTAGATCTGCTCATCGTGCTCATGTAAGAGTGTCGGAGGAGAGCCATCACAAGTGCTGGTGCTCTTTGTATATATAGCTGTGAAGTATGAGGACAAGCTGGGCATCTTTTTTGAGACCCGGATAGATGCCCGTTATGTACGGACAGACCGTCCTTTGTCTTTGTGAGTCTGCGTTTATGAAGGGACGCGATTGCCACATCCGACCACCGATGCGGAGGGGCACATATGGAAGAAGCGGAGGATGGTCAAGGTCCTTCCCACATTCTGTTGTTCTGTTGTACCTTTGTCTTACCGAATACGGTCGAAGCAAATACCGAGTAACCAAGATGCAGAAGCGAGGCTCGCGGACGATCATACGTAGGCCACAAAGATGTGAGTGAGGTATGACCGATGGGCAAGCTTCTGAGAGGGGAAGCAAAACCTGCATATCATACACATACAACTTGGTGACCGTGTTCACAGAGGCCGATAATTGGCCAACACACGGACTTTGAACGCTGATCCGAATATCAGGACTATATCAACTGAAAGCGTTTTGTAGCTCACCCTCTTGATCGGCCCATAGTTCGGCCGCCTCGATGTTCAGCGGGGACGCATTATTGGGGTCACCCAGGAGTGACTGAAGCGAGACTAGGATCGTGTGGACGGAATACACGGCGGACCATTTATCTTGCAAGACTGTTGCAGTTCGAGGATGAGTCTCAAGTGAAGACAGAAGCAGAAACCACTTACTGTCGAGACAGATGTCGCCGGTTTGTAGCGCAACATCTGGCGCCCATTAGTCAGCTACATCGCACTCGAAGAGAAGCCAGTCTCGACGTACTGGGATGGTAGCATGGGGTATCGAATTTGATCGTTGGGGGCGAGTAAGGGTAATCGGACGGGAACACCAGGGTAAGTCTGTAGACCAGACCGGCGTAGACCTGCGAGGATTGTTTCAGTATTCAGTCATCATGCCACTTAGGCAGGCAAAACATAAGACAACGCACAGTTCCTTCGGGCCCGGTCAGCGTCCCTATCCACTTGAATAGATTGGCATCCGACTCTGGGAAGGCGGACTGGTCATGTCTACTGGATCAGCAGGAATTATTGATTGTGGAGAGAGACCACGAACTAATCCGGCAGTCGGAGTCATCATCAAGGTCATGAGCTCTTTCCTCAGTCTACAGGAGGGGTCATTCAACTTGAGCAGATGGTCGGTCAATCGACGTACCGTTTCGTGACCGCAAACGAGCCAGTATCGCTACTCGCAGTCGGTCTCGCTTTGGACGGGGATTGCGGGGGAAGTACAATTCTAGAATTGGACGCCATGATGGGAACGAGTTGCAGAGGAACAGTGAAGAAGCGGAAAAGAAATCAATCATGTCAACAAACGGAAGCAAATCCAAGAGGGAAAAGATGACGTGTGTAAAGATTGCGATAAGATCGCTATGACGCTGTCCTCCTCCGCTTGTTCTCATCAACGACAACGACACCGGCAATGTCGTACACGTCTCAGAGCTCGTCGACGCGCGTGCAGATACGGCCCGGTACCCCTGTCGACGACAAGGGCCAAGTGAAATGCACCGTACGCCGACATTGTCTCCTCCTTTCCAGGCTTACCGTCCGCTAAATGACATTTTCAGGGCCATAGCAAGACGGCGAAACGCTTCCAATCGGGACCCCATACCAAGAACGCAGGGCGGTATGTCAAATATGCTTGGCCCTCATCTAGTTATATCCATCATGACTGACTCGGTGGACTCTTGATAGATGGTTCTACACTTGTCCGCTGCCCAAGGAGGATTCGCAGAAATGCAAGTTTTTCAAATGGGAAGACGAGCTCGTTCCCACGACACCAGTGTCGGCCAAGACGGCTCGACCAGAACAGCCAACTCGTGTCCAGACAATCGGCCAGAGTCCGCTGAAACGATTTACCTCGGCCGAGAGCGCGAAGGACGAAGACGAGTTTGACGAGGCGGAAGAGATCGATTGGGGGAAAGTGAACACGCGGGAACTGGAGGAAAAAGCAATTGCGTCTTCGCCCTCGTCGACGCAGCGCTCGCAGCCGCAGACTCATTCAGAAACGTTGGGGAGGGGAGGAAACAGCATCCAATTTAACGAAAGTATGCGCAAGGCCGTCGAGGAAGGGATATCGAAACGCAAGCGGGAAGACGAGGCCGCTGTGACGCCGAACAAGAAAGACGTGCGTCTTCTACGTTATTTTCTCTTGAGCTCCTCACTCCACCTCTGATTCCTGACCCTCATATGACCCCAGACCAACCCTTTCGTCGCGTCGCCCTCCCGCGTGACTTCCCCGCGCTCGCCATCACACGCATACCTCTCCCCGGCGCTCAGCTCCCTCGCGGAAGTATCAGAACACTTGTATCGGCAAGAACGGCTTCTGTATGCCGGCGAAAAGACACGCGAGAGCTTGAGGAAACGGATACAGGGGCTGACGGATCGGAACGAGTTTCTCGAAAGGCGGGTGAAGGAGCTGGAGGGGCGGTTGAGGGAGGGCGGGAGTTGAGACTGAACGACCGGGTTGGGAAGGCGAGGTGTTTGCTTCGCGAGTTGGTGCCGCACAACGTGACTGAATGTATTAGTAGTACTTGTAAATGCATGCCTTGTATCTATTATCCTCCATCCTTCCTCCGCGCGCGTAACATCGACCCGCGATCGTAAAAGTCATACATGCAGACGTCCATACCAGTGTCCATCATCAAACCACCATCTAGCCGTCTCCAGCCGCCGTTTCCTCGCTCATCCCGTCCAGAACCTAGCCAACGCACCCGCCAAATCCTTGACGCTCTTCTCTCTCGGCAACTTCTTTTGCTTCTCTTTCTCCTTTTGATTCTCCTTTTCGCCCGCCGAGTGCTTACTCTCCGTACTCGGCACCGTGGAATTGCTCCTCCTCCCACTTGCCGTGTCTGCCTTTTCCTCCTTCCATGAGATCGACCTCTTGTCCCTTTGGTCACGTTCGCGCTGATTCCTCAAAGACGATGGCGGTAGATTACCGACGCTTTTCGACCTTTCGCCTCCACTAACGAAGGTCGAGCTCGGTCGCAGAGCGCTGGCGCCATTGCTGACCCTTCTCTCCCTCTCAACCTCCATCGTCGTGTGCGCTCGGCCAACTTTGGGTTGACTCGGCTGGCGGATAGTAGCGGGTGCCGAGCCGGGTTGAAGTAGGACATGCGATTCGGGTGTCATTGCGCGGGGAGAGTGACTGAGGTTGTTGGAAACGGAGGCGGAGCGCGGAAACGTGTCGCCCATCGAAGCCGGTCGTGGCTTTTCGTCGCTCCCTCTTTCCCGTCCGCGGGTGGGCGATGACGCCGTTGAGGAAACGCGTAGAGGTGGCGGCGGGTGGAAGTAGTTGTTCTGCGACGACACCGACGCCCGCCTCGAGTCGTCTCGCGGGACGGGGTATTGCTGTTGGAAATTCATTGAGCCCATGCTGGGTAGATAAGTCGGGTAGGAGGGATAGTCCATCTGGAACAGCAGTTCCGGCATTCGGGTTTCAGCCATCATCAGCTTCTGAAACGCGAGGACGGTGTAGAAGGCCTCGTTTCCGGCGTTTCCCAGCGGAGCGAAGGGGGGCACGGGAATTTGGAGCGTCTGAAGGAGAGATCGTAGCGATGTGAGGGGTTGGCGACGGTCCGGCGTCCCAGGAATCCCTTGCTCCTGTGCGCGGCGCAGCATATTGTGTTCGAGAGCGAGGACGTCGAGATGGAGGATGTTGGAGGGAAGCGTCGAGGATGCGGGTAGAGGCAGCGGTGCGGGCTCTCCCAATGTCAGGAGGATGAGCGTGTTGGCTAAAGTATCGTTCTCGTGTGACGCCAAAGCGCCGAGATTCGCACTTCAGAAGCTTTAGAGGCATTCCTCGAGCCTGGGAATCACTCACTCGAGGATCTTTTCCACGCTCTGCTCTGCAACAAACTGACTCGAGCCAAAAGCATATGCGCGCGGGAAATTAGGGACAGCCGAGTTTGCGCGCTAGAGAGGATGTTGACATAACAATAATGGTAGACAGCTCCCATCACGTACCTTGTCAACCCACTCCTCCGTGATTAAATGCGACTTCCTATAGTTCTCGATCGGAACCGGAGGCCAGACATCCTGATGTCCGATCTCACTGTCAGCTCCGCCCCAGCGAACCCAACATTCAACTGACCACTGCTCTGAGGTTCTGACACCGAAGAACCGCCGTGCCAACTTCGAGGACCAATGCCTTGCCCCCCTGCCCTTGTCCCTTGGGCCCTTGTATCCTCCCAGAACCCGGGACGAACCCCTGGGGCGGCCCTGCCTTTTCCCACCAAGTGCTCTTGACACTCGCAAATGAGTACCCGACCCCGTTGTCTCGCATTCCGACACCACCCGTATCGCGTTCTCCGTTTGACCCAGCATAGAACAACTGCTCCACCACACCAACTTCGCCCGCACGGACTCTGGATCTCAGATACGAGAGCTCGGCGGACGAGAGGGTCGATGACAGCTTTCGGTACGAGGAGAGATCGGTCAACGTGATGATGCGCCGGAGGGAGAGAGTGCGCGTGGGGACCGGTTCGAGGGGGAGGGTGGTAGCTGGGTCCTTGGCGAGGGATTCTCCGAATCTGGTCGACGAAGAATGTCAGTTGAGTGGAGTCGTGACGAAAAGGGCCGATTCACCGAGTCTTGATCATGCGTGCGAATAGCGCGATCTGCTCTCGCTTCACTGCTATGTGCGGTCGACCGGTGCGAGTGTCCACCACGACTGTGTGTTTTGTTATAGCTGCACTCGTATCCGACCCACGGAAGCTCACCCATCACCTCCCAGCCGAAACCAAGAAAGTCACCGAATGTTGTAAAGTAGCCTCCCCAGGAGGCATTCCACCAGTCTATACCCTGCGATTCGAACTGTCCTCTGATGGTGATACAGGTGGAGTGGGAGAGATTGACAGAATGACGAAGCAATAGGGGAAAGGAGGAGGGATCAGCCTGTGCGTGTGACATCGAGAGTGGACTCACATATAAGCTGCGTAGATGGAATGGAGATCCACGTCAAAATCGACGGCGTTGCCGTATTTCGTACCGTCTGCCATGGTGACGAAATGGAAAGGAAAGGTTGACTATCCAACCAATATGTCGAGTAAGGGGAAGCAATCGGAAAGAATGTGATGGGAACGAGGGATGCCGATGGGTTGCGATCGAACGAGGTGGAGGGTGAAGGCAGCAATGTCTATTCACAGACTGACCATGGCAATGCAGTGAAATGGGAAGAGGGATCGTACAAACAGGGTGATGATGGAACGTAAAATTCGAGTGCCCCGCTTTGACCACGCCGTTTCGATCAGGACGAGGGTGGAGAGGTCGATATACGAATATTATTATTGTTGATGTCGCTTCAGCCTCGTCCCTCCACTGTCCGTTCTATGCTGCTGTGCGTGTATCTACAATGGGATGAGGGTGGGGAGATGCATGCAGTGCTCCTTTGACCCGACCTGCTCGGTTGCCCTAGCATAGAGTGCGAGAAAGGAGATGGCGCGGTGGATCCCATCCCAATGGCAGTCGTCGTGCTGAAACCGTGACCGATGACCGAAACCGGGTAAGTTAGGGTCACTTCTGGGAAATCGGGTGTGGCGAAAGGTACCCGCTCCCGCAAGGACTGTGCATCGCTGACGCGCTCTTGCAGTCGCGTCCAACCCAACGGTACCCAAGTAGGGGTTACAATGCGCCGAGTACCGAGTGACCGCAGCCGTGTTTGTCACCCAACGCCGATCCCAAAGGCGGGGCCCTTGGCGAGGTAGTCCTTTGCTTCGAGACGTGCACGCATGGATTCGGAAGCGGAATCCTTTGCATTCAGCGCTCGAATAGAGACCACCATACGGCGGCACTACATTCCGGTGATTGCAAAGGACTCCGCAAGGTCTACTGTGAAAATCAAGTTCAAAGTCATAAAGCGGTATTTCTTAACCGCGGAATGAATCGTAACGACACAGCATGTAACATGTTCAGCAGAGGGCCACTCTCCGCGCGTTTGAAACGGAGAGATAATAGAGTTTCTGGTTCTGGAACCAGCACGGACCGTGCTTCCCCCTCTGTTCAAAATACTTCGGAGTTGGCAGAAATGATGAAACGCCACATCGTGTATCCAAGGTAAAGAGCTTGGGATATCTCACTGCCCTGTGTCACCCTGGGCCGCCTTGCTAGACGTTGAGGTAACTGTGAGCCCAATCGGCGTTTGGGCTCGTTCCATGTGATTCGAGCAAGACTCGCATTACGGATGGAAGCAGATTGCTCGAGTCTGAAGCGGCTCCCCGCAGTGGTGACAAAGCATGCCGATGCTCAGTCAACACTTCGTTGAGATATAGCCAAGGAAGAGAGTGGACGGGGAGGAGAGGGCACACGATAAGGGCTGCAGCGTGAGGCAGCTTCATAACGCGAGTGTCGGCGGAATAGCCGCTATGCCAAGAGCCATGCTCGCCCATCCATTTGTGGCATGCATTTTTACTTTGTATTGAAAGACTACAGACCTAACGTACAACCCAACATCTCTAGACTACAAGAAGAAGCCAGCCATCTACGATTTGAACGCCCACCAGTACCTCCACACGGACGCGACACCTCTCCCTCCCGTGGGCCCTGCGACGCCCTTAGAGTGCCCGTCCAGCTCGTCCTGGACCTCGATATCCAGTTCTTCAAACTCTTCTTCTGTGAGATTACCAGTCGCGAGGATGCCCTCTCTGCTGGCTGCGATATATTCTCGGGTGTTTGCAGTTTCCGCTCTATCGATCTCTGCAGGAAGGTAACGTCAACAAACCGGCCAGATATGAGGTTCAAGAGTCATTTAGGCTGCCGGAAAGAGACCGCGCAGGAAGCGAGCGAGAGGAGAAATGACCCACCTGTCTCCGTGGAACAGGGACACATCCGATGTGCATGCTCGTACGTATCAATGTTGTCTTCGTCGAAACCGACGTCGACCAGGATGTCTTCCATGACGTGCCACTGGTTCAAGCTGCCATGTTGTGAGCTGATGCCCGCGCTATAAGTTCCTAGCCCGCCGTTCCCATCCCATGATGCTGGAACGACACTCTGAGAGGCTCGTCCAGGAATGAAGCGGGACATGCGAGACGAAAAACAAGATGGCCGAGACATGACTCACTCGATGCCCCGGTACTGCAGCGCGAGATTATGATGATGAAGCCACTGATCGGTACGCATCAGCACCGCTCTCCCTCTGTGGACCTACTCTCGTCATTGCGGGGACCAGTTGCAGCGGAGACCACCCTTCCCACCCCTCGGCCGCGACCAATTGTAGGCGTGGTTCGTGAATCAGCAGTAATCCACCTCTCCGCAGTACCCGGAAGGCATGCAGTATCATCTCTTCGAAATCGGGTATCTACGCGGGTCCCAAAACATCAGAAATGTAAAGCCGAGATGGGAATAGAGGTAACCGACCGAATGCAGCATCTGCCGGATATGCACCACGTCAAAGGACTCGTCGTCGAATACCTCCATCCCGTCTGGGAGGTCGAGACGCATGTACACGTACGCCCCATCCTGTGTGCTGTATATCGAGGTCAGCGTGTGAGAGGGCTGTGCGCTGCAGCGGTAGATGACTTGCTCGAAAGGCGGCTCGAGGATATCTTTAGATTCGTAGAGTTTCGGGTCAAGTCTCGCCCGACTTTTCGGGTCTAAGGGGTACTTACCTACTCCCACACATTCGACCTGTGGGAACTCCTGTGCGATCTCGGCCAGCCTGTGGACGATGGGTCGTCAGTACAGTCCCCTGTGCTTGTCGTTTTGACGACTTGTGCACATACCAGACGCCCTACACAAGGTGTCGCCGGTGCTCTCAGCTGACGCGGTCGCTTCAGGGTTGGCGAGCGGACTCACCGACCCGCATCCCAGATCCAGCAGTTTTTTCCGCCGGTCTTGGACGGGCGACAGGACCTCTCGTACCGGTCCTCTGTAGCTCCCTGGAAGACTATACATCGTCTGTGCAAGACGATAGATTCAATGTCAACCGAAAACGCAACGATGGAGATGGGTGAAAGAAAAAAACGGCGCTTACGACATAATGTTGCTGTTTGGCGCGTAGGTTTAATTAGTCATTGAGATAAACTATATTTAATTAGGAGAAAAGGGAGATTGCCTCAGGGGGTGGGCCGTACCATTTGTTGGGTTTTCTGGCGATTTCAGCAGCTGAAGGAGAAAATAATGGGGCACGACAGATTAGGATGAAGATAGAACAGGATGGGGTCGGATTCACAGTGAGCCTTCTATGTATATTTAGCGCACATGGCCAACGACGTCGAGCGAAAGGTCAGGCCCGACCCGACGGTATTTTTTGCGGGTACCCGCAAGCTGCGAGGCGGTTGCCGAGAGAGGGGTCTTGCACATGGTAAACCCCGGCACCAGATCGGGTTTTACTTCCTCCTCTCCTGGAGTGACCCGAGAGGGAGCAATAGGGGTGGCATCTGCTGCGTGTCGCTATTCGGAATTATTCTTGTTCTCCATAGACGGGACGATATCAGAGGAGGCATAGGAACGCTCCTGCGTAAGAGTACGACGTATGGACACGAGCTCAAACGTGTGGCTCTCCAAGTTCTAAACAACGCTTTTTCTTCTATCGTAGGTCACCTCCCTGTCGAAGGCTCTCCATGCAAGACGATCCCACAAAGGACTGCCAACCGGGCAACCATTTGGAGGACGAAGACGACTGTACTACAATGAAGGCAGGCCCGTGGTGCGCGTCCAGGCCACTCGCGTGGAACCGAGATCGGGCGTTGCCAAATATGATCCAGACGGGGAGCTAGGCAAGTAGAAGGTAGAATGTTCTGAACCACGGACACGGCGCGTCAGCCAGGCGTTCTGAATCCCCAACAGCAAACATGGGGAACAACTCACGTCAGTTGACGCAGCGTGAGAGTGGCGTTGCCGGCAACAGGCGGTTGCACAGAGGAGAGACAGGGAGGCCATCGATTCGAATCCAGCCAAACAGAGGGAGAACGATCAGCATCCCAGTGGCGAGCTTGGATCGCGGGATCTCAGGCGAGTAGGCATAGCTGGATGATAGGATTCAACGACAACGTTTCAATGAGCGAGGCGAGGGTTGTTTCTTGGTCTGGTACCCACCCGACGCGCGTGCCAGTGCAGATCCCCGTGCTGATTCGACAGTATCCAAGAGATCGAATCGGACGTCGGCCGCTTTGGGCTCGAGGAAGTAGAGAGACTTGATGTACAGGGTGGAAAACCCAGCCAATCATTAGCGGACGATGCTAGTCTGACCCGGACCCCGTGAGTCGATTCGACCTGGACGAGTCATACTCGCGAGATAGAGCAGGAAGACAAGGCATCAAAGAGACTATCCACCGCGCATGCCGACAAATCGCGATTGTGGTTGAAATGAAAAGGACTGAAGAGAGAAGACGATGAGTGAATAAAATCGGGCGGCAACAAAGGATTTTTATCGCCTTGGATCATCGACCGCATATTGCAGAAGCTTCACTAAACGCCCTGTTCGCACTACAGGCGTGTCGAGACTAAAGAGCAAGGGCGGGATGCGTGCTCAAGCGAGAAGGCAAACGGATCCAACAAATACGGCCGAAGTGTTTTCAAAAATCGTGGTTTGGGACTAGGAAGGAGTGATCTACGAGGCAGTGTTTCGCATGCCCGTCGTCCTCGTCGTCCTTCGGCGCTCCGCTTACACCGCACGAAGCCCTAAGTTGGGGCCACCTACTTCAGAGTCATGATCCCGTGGCAATGGGCCCACAGAACTAGGAGGACATAGCAAAGGCTGGGTAGTGCTGAGCCGCTCTTTGTGGCTGGACGTTGAACTTGGCCGACTCCTGCGTCTCAACAAGTGTTACGCTCAAACGTGATTACTGATCATAAACAACATGGTTCGTTACTCATAAAACGAGGACCGTCATTAATCATATATAGCCTTCAATCATTCCTCTCTCTTCCCCTCTTCCGGCTCAAACCTCTCTTCCTCCAGGTCCTCGATTCAGACCCCTTCTCCAGAACGGTCTCTTCGGCTCGAACGGCTCGATCGTTGCCCCCGTCTGCCGGGGAGGATACGTGGCCGACGTTCCAGGATATGCCTGCCCCGTCTCGAGCGTTCCGGGCGGATACGCCACCGGTTGAGCAAGGTACGTCCCTTGCCCAGTCTGGGTCGTCAGCCTCTCTCGTCGGTACTTGCGCTCTCTGAACCAGCCGATGATGACAAGCGGGATGGCCGCCATGTAGAGCAGCCATCCGAGGGTGACAAGGACAAAGGCGGAGCCATAGTGCGCGTCGAGAGAGTTGTTGTTGAAGCGGTGGTGGGCGATTCCCCAGCATGCCCAGACGAGTATGCTGCTGATGAACGCCCAGAAGCATGTCCACAACTGTGGGTGGATCAGCAAGATGGTCTATCACGAGCAAGCGCCATCGAGAGGGGATGAAAGTTGAAGCCTGGGAAGACAAGCGTGTTGAAAAAAGGAACGCTCGTCATCAAAAGGACAAGACAAGCAAGCTGTAAGGCAGGAAGGAGTCGGGGAAAAGTTACAGAGAAGGACTGACCGAGAGTATGAAACTCAGAAACCCAGATCGGAGGTCTACGATGGAGTGCATCAAGGCCAGGAAGGCCAAGGTCCCCCAACCAGCGGTCCAAGCGACGAGGAAGAGGGAGCCGGTGAGATGCTTTCCGCCAGGGATCTGAAGAGACCATTCGTTAGCTAAATTTATCGTAGAAATCACGCATCACGCACCTCCGGTATCCAATAGTATCTAGACACGGCACTGAGTCAGCACTTCCTCCGTCGCTCTATTCGCTCGATCTCGGAGGCACGCACCCTACTCGATGATGGAGACATATCCCAACACCCGGCGCACACCACCCAAAGGTACCGTACCGGACACCATCCCGTCGCGTGTGGAGATAGTAGATGGATTTGATGTACGGTGTCGAGAAGGCCGACAACCAGAAGAAGAGGGTCGCAAGCTGGTCGAGATGTCAGGACCCCGAGGACAGGAGGAGGAAAGGGAAGAATAGCGTACGAAGATGAAGAAGGCGGCAATCTTCCAGGTGAGGGGTGCGAGCGTACGAGCCATGTTACAAATATCGATGATGCAGTAGAACGGGAGAAAGACGGCGACGATTGGACATGCATGGTCGTTATATCCTCGGTCGACTGAGAAGACTCGTGTCCGACACGACGCCTAGGCGCCGAAGCAGGACGGTGGTGATGTCATTGCTGCACACAGCGACGATCTGTAGGTCCAAACCACGGAGGTGGCACTCAATGGCATGGACGACCCCCTGTGTGCCCTGGAGAGCCTCGCGCACGCATGGCGGCACATTACAGCTGGTATGTGGACAACGTGTTTAGGACTGAGTAGGAACTCAGAGGCAATGCCTGTGACCGTGCACCCTTCCGATTTGTCGGAACGGCACCCTCGTTGTTTTGGTGTGAGGTAGCTTCCTCCACGTGTTTATCAGCATCAATTGTTGAGGAACGCTATCTTATGACCAGCAGAAGGGTTGTGACTGAGCCATGCTGCATCATCGACATCTGTCGTGCCACGTACCCCGGTAAGAGGTTTTGCCTGAAAGGATATCTAGGCTGTGCTGGGCGTCGCGGGACAGATCCTACGATCGGCTTCGACCAACTGAGCTTGACACGTTGGGTGCAGATCAACTCTCCCTCGCATATTCATCAGCGAGGAATGCGTAGCTCAAAACTCTTGACTACGATCTCTAGGGCACAGGTCAGACACGTGTTCAAATGGGTACGGTCCAACGGTAGACGCAGGTTTCAATGCTGTCTCGGCCAGAATCGTAGAACAGCCTTGCCGGTCCTATACGCGACAGCGATCGTGACTGACGAGCGAGCGGCTGCTTTGACCGCGAGACATACGCTGGCGAAGCCCTTGTAGAGGAATCGTACAGTAGAGCACAAGCATGCTATTCGGGGTAAGTCTGCTAGAAGCGGCGTGTCATCTCGCTGGCGGAGGAAGCACCACTACGGGTCACCTGATTCCTGTAGCCCAATCATCCGCCACCGTGCTGTACCAAATAATGACCGGGACGGGAAGCCGTTTTACGAGAAGCCATGCTTACGGTGGCGCCGGAAGTAACCTGACCGAGCCGAAGGAGGGGGGATGACGACATGCGCGTAACGACAAATACGGGGAAACATCGCACGAGATGGACTCTATATCGGCGTCTGAGTCCAGCTCATATGACGTCGGTCCGGGAACGAGCCATTAGAGTAGTGCATGGTATTAGAGGCAATGAGGCCATGAAGGGCTTCTCGCTTCTCGCCTTAGCCTTGATCACACACGCTCACTTTGCAGAATGCTTTCCACTACTTCCCTTCTCTTGATCTGGTCCACTTTGGCTGCGGCCGCTCCTGCGCCCGCTCGTGTCGAGAAGAGATGGACGACCTCGTCCGCCAACTGTCGAGACTTCTACGCCGACATTACGGCTAGCGCGACGAACGTTGACATTGCGTCCGTGATTGGCCCTCCTCCCGTGAACCAGCAAGCGCTCGTCCAATCGAGCCTCGACGCCATGGCGGCTGGAAGCACCGTGATGGCCCAAATCGCGGCTGCGCCCACGTTCAACGTCACCGAGACATACTCGCTCTGGTTCGAGTACTGTGAGCCGCTGAACGGGACATCTGCAGGCCTGTTCCAGACCCACCACGGCATCGTTGGCAACGCGGGCTATTGGAACGTCCTCATCAAGTGAGTCAGTACTTGCTCGCGGTGGGATGTGGCTCTGACAAGTCTACAGCGGCGTCACCGACAACTCCTTCGCCCAATCTGCCGCCGAGGCCGGGTGGTCGACCTTGTCATACGACCGACTCGGTGTGGGGCGATCCGCCAAGCCCGACGGGACCAACATCGTGCAGGCCAACTACGAGATCTCTGAATCCATCGCGATTGGAGAGATGGTCAGAGCGGGAACTCTGGGCGACATTGGCGCGTTCAGCACGGTCGTCGGTGTCGGACATTCATACGGTTCCGCCCTTCTCACCGGAGTTGCTGCCATGAGCGACACCGTTTTCGATGCGCTCGTCCTCACTGGGTTCACTGCCAACCAGACGACAGGTGGGTCGCGAGTTTTGATCAGGCTGCATGATCCAGGCTGAATTGACAACGTTCAGGTCCCCTCTCAAACATCTTCCAAAGCGAGATCGCTTCTGAAGCCTATCCTGCTCGATTCGCCGGAGATGCCAACGACTATGTCAGCACCCCCTCCGTCTCGGTCGACCAAGAGGCATTCTTCCAGTAGGTTACTTCCCCTAGAGTATTCGCTGACGGCCTAGCTACCCAAACTATACCCAGTCCGCCCTCGACCTCTTCACCACCACCAAGGGAGAGTACACGCTGGGACAATTCAGTGAGGTCTTCCTTGTCTCTGGGCGGCAACGCGCGGGCTGATCCTGAATCCCTTTAGACTCGCTCGGCGGGCCGTTGATGGCCAAGCGACCCAACTTCAACAAGCCCGTGTTTGTCATCACCGGCGACAATGATGCTCCTTACTGCGCTGCCGACTGCATGGTCACTTCCCTCGGAGCCGATATGACCCAGCTGGACACGGTCAAGGACCTCTTCCCAGGTGTCGCAGCTGCGGATTTCTCCACGTTCGTCGTACCCGCCACGGGCCACGGCATCAACTTCCACACCACAGCGTACGCCGCATACCAGCAGATCATTGCCTTCGTACAAGGAGCTGGATTGTAAGGAGGTTGAGAGAAATCACGACCAGGAGCGGTCTTCCTTTTGTAGCGTTATTACTTTGCTTGGCGTAGTGAGTGGACAATTCTGCAGAGGGATTCGAAGAGAAGTCACTCGAAGGAGAAGTATGAATTTCTATAATAGTACTCATGCAAAATGAATCTTATCCAGTTACCTCCCATGTACATGTTGCCCTTACCCAGACGTCCTTCCTGGACGTAGGGTGGTGTGCCCAACACACAGCCATCCACTTCCGCCCTCGTCATTTCTCTTAAGTGCCAAGTCGCAAACTCCGCGTATCACCGTGCCGTCTGTCTGGTCTTTCATGGCCAGTGACGTATTTGACAGACTGCCTCCTTGCGTCTATTTGCATCTCGTCCACCTCCTCTGCTTTCTAACTCTTCCACCCAACAGAATGGCCGTTATCGATCCCCACTATGTCTGGGCGCTAGGCCACGGACTGATGCTCTTTGGATCCAGTGAATCCCATCTTCGTTCGCGGTGGCTTACCCACTGACATGTATTCGCAGTCTACATTCTCCTGCAGACCGTCCTCTTCCGTGGGACCCCGAGCTTTGTCTACCGTTTATCCTATACCGGCGCCCTCCTCTCCTACTCGATCGTGGTGTACAAGTCCCTGGGTATACCCCAGCTGAACGCTGCCTGGGCCCGCAGGGCATTTGTCGACGAGAACGTCCAGTATGCCGTCTTGGCCATGTACTGGTGGATCTCGAAGCCCATCAACAGTGAGTCAAGGTGTACAGATGAGAACTTGAAGCTCTGCTGACGAACGATCGAAGTCTCGATACTGCCATTCGCGACCTTCTCCCTATTCCACTGTCTGACGTTCATCAGAACCAATATTCTTCCTAAATTTGTCGCGTGAGCTTGGGACATCTTCCGTTACGACATACGAAACGATTGACTGACCCTTGCGTCACAGTGCCCCACCTCCGCAGGCCGCTGGTGCTACACCAGGCCAGCAGAGACAGTTGACTGCGCTCGAGAACGTCTCGCGCCAGATTCAGTTATGGGTCAAGAACAACTATGACACGGCAATGCGCTTCGTTGCTTTTGCCGAGCTCCTTATCTTGGCCCGGGTGACCCTGGGTGCTATCACGTAGGTTCCTTGTCTCCACAGATCCCCTCTCTACGCCTTCTAACCTCCTTTGTACAGATTCAGATCCTCCGCCATCGCGCCCCTCTTCCTCGCCCATTTCATTCGACTGCGATATCACGCTTCGCCGTTCACCAAGCAGGCCGTCGGCGTGGCAGGTGCAAAGATTGATAGCTATATCGGGGAGAACCAGATCTGGATCAAGATCAAGAGCTATATCGCTGCTTGGAGTGGGCATGGGGCTGTTCCTGCACCCCCTGCGCAGGGTGGAGCGGCGAGACGATAGTCGTGGACGAAAGACGAGATGAGGGGAAGGGGAACAGAGTGATATAAAGCAGGGATAGGTCCAGCCATGAAAGCTTCAGTGATAGATCCATAAAGGTCGTGTGACCAAGGTTGAAATACGAGGACGAATACTTAAGCGCTGGCTGAGCGGACCACATCGTCATTTTCAGCCTGGAGGGGATATCATACGCATACATAGCCCGGAACGTAAACTCTCTACATACACGGCTAGACTCGAGCATTCTCGCTGACACCACTAGACGCCAACTGCCCCGCAGCCTTCTCTGCCGCCGCCGCCCTTCTCTTCTTGAGCACATTTTCCAGGAAGAACTCTCCAGCCTAGAGTCGTCGTCAACACATCATCCCAGAACTCGAGTGACTCGACTGACCTTGTACGACGATCGAACTAAGGGTCCGGAGGCGACATACAAGAAGCCCATTCCCTCGGCGACCTCTTTCCACTTGGCAAATTCCTCTGGGAGTACATAGCGGTCCACTTTCATGTGCTTCTTCGTCGGACGCATATACTGTCCAAAGGTAACGACATCGACATCGGATTGCCGAAGTCCTGGACTGAGTCAGGACCCGATGCATCTTTCCGACACGTAAAACTCACGTCGAAGCGTCTCGATGACCTCTTCGTCCTGCTCGCCCACGCCCAACATGATACTCGTCTTGGTGAGGACCTCCTTGCCGGCCTCCCGACTCGCCTTCTTTGCCTCCTCGAGCACTGTGAGCGACTGCTCAAAGCCCGCCCGACGATCCCGCACAAACGGCGTGCATCGTTCGACGGTCTCGACGTTGTGGGCGAAAACATCCAAACCCGAGGTGGCGACTTTGTGCACGCACGATACGTCCTTGTTGGCGAAATCCGGGGTGAGTGCTTCGACGAGAATGGATGGCGCTTTGGCCTTGATTTTGGAGATTGTCGATGCGATGTGTGCCGCGCCGCCGTCGACGAGATCTGATGAAACGTCAGTGAATGAAGGAGAGAGTGGGCCAAGAGAGACGTACCATCACGGTCGACAGAGGTCAAGACGATGTATCCAAGCCCCCATCGCGAGATGGCTTCGGCAGTGTTCTCGGGCTCGTGCACGTCTAGAGGCGGTGGTGCTTTCGAGGTCTTGACGGAACAGAATCGGCAACCTCGTGTGCATTGGTCCCCCATCAACTGGAAACAGTAGGAAAGTCTGTGTCAGCCACATGATTTTCCAGCCGTCAGGCAACTTACCATGATCGTCGCCGTCGCTCCGCCTTTACCGCCACCCCAGCACTCGCCGATATTCGGGCACTTTGCCTCTTCGCATACCGTGTGCAAGCCCAGTCCGCGGAGATCCTTCTTGATCTCGTTGTACGATTTTCCCGTCGGTATGGGATGCTTGAGGAAGGATGGTAGTCGAGGCTGTTTTGTGTTTCCCAGCACGACACGCTCGGGAATCTCTTCGCCCGACACGAAATCGTCAAAAGTGAGCCCGTCGTCGAGCTTCGATCGGCGCGTCGAGGAGGACGCCTCGGGCTGCGATGTGGTCGCGAGGTACCGTGCGGAGGTGGATCTGATGATCTACAGAGACAGTGTCAGGGAGTGCAACTGGGTCACGAAAGCAATAGCGTACACTGCCCGAAGTCTGAATGAGCTTTCGGTTAAGCATGGTGGGTGCTTGAAAGTGAGATGGGGGTGTTGATGTGAGGTATGGGGGTGATTCTTGGCGCCTTGAGGTGATATCGTGCGTCGAAAGTGGATGGGATGAGCCAAAGTGTAGGTGAGTAACGGGATTGACTAATGCTCGATGGATGATTGACCCAGGGTTGGAAATGCAAACCGTTCAAAATCCGGGTGGCGGAAGGCCGTTGGAAATCCAAGGGGACTTGATCCCCCCCGTTAAGAGGGCTGTGTTTCAGATCATCGCCACTGACTTTGTCCGGCGACGTTGACCACATTAGCCGTCCCGCTCCCTTTAGACTATTCCTTTCCTTCAAAGTCTCGTCACGTCCACTCTGCAGGACAAAGGGTCACCTAGCAACTATCTTGCTCACTCCTCGCAATTGCCATTAGGCATCATACGACTCAAAATGGCCAACCACTCCCAAGCGCTAGCCTCGCACCTCATCTCTCAGACCCACTCCTCAATCCTCCTCCTCGAATCCCTTTCCCTCATCACACCCCAAGACGCCTCGCTCATCAGATCCAGACTCCCTTCGCCACATGGTCCCCTCCCCTCCCTCAGTCCTTCCCAAAATACAGCGACTCAGCTGCCTCCCCAAGCACAAGCACCTCAACCTCAGCCAACCTCACCCGTCAAAAGCTCGCCGAACAATTTCGCACCCAAAGACTCCTGGGGAACCTCTTGGGAGCCCCGCCAGCCACCTCCATTATCACCTGGTGTACCTCCGTTGCCTGCAAGGGCGCCAACGCAGACGCAGGAGGTTCGAGCAAAGGCATTATGGGACTACAGCGGATCCGTGCGTATCAGCCGACTGCGAGACTCTCGTGCTACTACTGACTGTGTTGTTTGATCCACAGGAAGCCGATGATTTGACCTTCCGAAGCGGAGACTCGATCATCATTGACGAGGAAGGTAGGTCCCGCCCTCTTTGCCTTTCGGCGTACTCACCAGACATATTCCCACATAGTCAATGACCAATGGTTCCGAGGTCGAGTCATCCCGCAAGGACAGTCGTATCCGCTTCCCAAGTCGGGTCTCTTCCCATCTACATATGTCGAGAAACAGTAGGTCTCGCTTTATGCTCTAATGTGGGCACGTTTCCGACCCATCTTGGAGCAGACAGTCCTCGAGTTCTCCCCTTCCACCCCAGCAGATGATCCCGTACGGACAGCAGCAGCAACAACTACAACCACAATACTACCAGCCTCCGCCAAACCAGATGATGATGCAGCCACCCACCCAGATGATGGCTATGGCTCCACAGCAGATCGAAGAGGAGAAAAAGAAGGGCCGATTTGGAAAGATCGGCGGGCAGCTGGGCAACGCCGCCGTGAACGGGTTCGGATTTGGGGCTGGTGTGAGCAGGCTTTCCCCCGATTACCATTATATATGTCCACGCGCTAACGAAATACGGACAAAAGGCGGCGGTCGCGGGCGACCTGGTTCATGCTAGTGAGTGGTATCGTTGAGGTCGAATTACAGCGCCCGTCTGATTACCTCTCAGTCTTCTAGGCAATCGTACACCACTCCTCCTTACAATCCGTGATTGTATGCATTTGGTGCAAAACTCCTTCCGCCCTCACGGAGCGGAGCTCGACGAAACAATGCCAACTATACTAATCGATGATAATGTGTAAACTAAACTCAGCCTACAAGTCCTACTCTGCAAACACCAAAGGAAAAGCAGAAGACCGCCGCGTCATCCCGGACAAGACTACTCCCCTCGCTCACTCAGGCATTGATGCTCATGGCGAAATCCTTAAAGTAGGTGTACTGATCCTTCGGTGTCGCCCAGTCGGCGGTATGACCACCAAAGAATGTGGAAAAGAAAAGCCCGATGAATCCAATTGAGCCGTCCTTGTTCTCCTCAATGGACACTGCTGCGGACGCGTCGAAAGGAGCTGGCAAGAGTTCCGGATCGGGGGAGAGTGACGGTTCGGCAAGGGCCTGGATCGCCATGGCCGTCGGAGTGGGAGAAGCCGTAAGGTAGACCGTTTCCGTCAGGGTCGTAGGCTGAATCTGATATGCTGTCTCCCAGACTGTCGTCGCAACCGTTGCCGTGGTGACCACTAGATCTCGCTTTTGCGCTGCGGCAGACTCCCAGTCTTCGTCCGTGTCCGCGAAGGTGGCGTTGACTGTCGCATTACCGGCAACGCCAGACGGCATGTACGCCTGGTCAATGGTGTCCTGATCGAAAGCGGCGTTCTCGCGGTAGTAGACGTCGTTGGCGGAGATGACGAGCCTGCCGTTGATCCAAACGTTGAAGCCGCCGTCGTTCTGGCCGGGCGTGTTCAACCATACGTCCTGGCGGATCGTCGTCCAGTCGCCCCGGGGAAACGTCCATGCGCCTCGACCGATCGAGAGACCATACTGCGAGTCGCAGACGGATTGCGGGGCGGTCTGGCATAGCGATGGCGTCTGCTTGTCCTTTGGTGCGTACTGAGCGAGTCAAAAGCGGCCACACAAATCAGGTCAACGGAATCGCCAGAAAAAGTCGCAAACACGTACCAGATACAGCTCGCCCTTCCCGCCGGTCCGCCACATCATTCTCGTCGAGAAGCAGCTGATCAACCCATCAGCATGTTGTCCTCTGCATGATCATCGCAACGACTTACTCGACTGCCGCGTTGCCCCCCGAACAACCCTTGTGTCCGCCATACAAGCCCGGCAACTTGCCGCCCTTGACGAAATCGAAATCGATTGGGAAATACACGCTGTACTGCAGCGTCGCATTCTTTGCGCTGGTTACGTCGAGCGGACTCGCATAGAACTCGGAGCCGCCTTGCGGCTGATTACCCGGGTTGATCGACCCTTTCGGATAAAAGATCTGCAGCGAGTTGGGGGACGCGTCCCACGGTTCTTCGGCGGGCTGGGTAGAAAGAGAGGCGACGCTTGCGCCGGTGTTGTTAGTGGCCGTGGTGGTGTTGGTGACCGGTGCGGGAGATCCGAGGAGGACGGCGAGGTTCGAGACGCCCGCAGCGTAAGCGGAGACGGAGAAGGTGGACATGTCTGAGAATGAGGGGGGCGCTGCCCAGGTGGTATTTGCCGGGGAGGAGCTAGCGTCAAAGGACCCGACGAGGAACGGATCTTGGTAAGAAAGCGAAGTGATTAGTGGAGTGGCGGAGGCGGTCGACGAGGCAGTGCTCCATTGGAGAGCCACTGCAGGGATAAAGGGCGAGGACGAGGTACCGGACGGGGAGACAGAGGACAGGGAGGATGGGGAGAGGGATGTTGACAGAGGAAGAGATACGGAGAGAGCTGCCTGGGTAGACAGAGGGACCGCATGCGCGGGTGCCGTCGCCAGGAACGAGAGCAGGAGAAAGAGGGCGGGGAGTGCAAGAGACATTTGATAATGAAGGAGGTGGATTCTGTATCGACTGGCGATTTTTGATTGTTCTGGGGAGACGAGAGTGAGGGAGAGAATTGGGAGGGATGGGGGGTGCGGATGAGGTCAATACTGCTTCGCCACGGTCCTCTCTTATGATGCACGATACCGCCTCGTCCAACGAGGATGGCTGGACAAGAAGCGAATCGCGTCCGAGATTGAAAAGACACAGATAGGTGGCTGACGTAGTTTGGGACACCGGTCCATCATAGCTGCCATACGCTAGCCCTCTTTCGCGAGTCTCCTTGAAACCGCCATCACGACTGCGGTTTTGCTATATCACCGTGTTCTCCAGGGTGAAGATTGTCGAATCAACTGCACCATCTATTTCAGCCACCACTTTTCTCCCCAACGAGACGTGACAAACATGCCACATAATCCTGAAGCCAGTCTTTCGCGGGATCGTTCGTGCCCACGTACCGCCTGTGAGACGTTCTGATCAATTGATGGAGTATAAGTAGGACTCGCCAGCATGCTGAGAAATGAGAGGATTAATGGATATCAGGGACCCTGTATAAGGGGAAGCGAATACAGACGTACCTTTGTCGTGCACTATCCCTTCGAGCTGTATACGTCGGCGTGATCGGTTTTCGAATAGCGCTTCAAGAAGACGGAAGGAGACTCACGTCATGGAATTCGTAATACTGTCCGCTGGTGAGATTCGCGCTCCCTGTCAAGAGACTGAGGACCGACCTTGATATCGCTGTAGATGTCGTAGATGGGCACCATGAGCCGGCTACTGCATGCGAGGACACGTACTGATCAGGTTGGTGTGGACTCGCGAGAAACATGTAGAGCGAGTCGTCGATCCTGTCGTTGTCTGGAATCCACCTGGAGGTGGGCTCGATATTGGCAAAAGAGAGTCAGAGTAATGATCGTACTGACCACGCTGAGATGACGGTCAGGAGCTGACGAGATGGTGACGCTGGAGGTGGCGACAATAAAGAGTGGACCTACTTCCCTCATACCAAATCGCTCGCGAGTGTTTGGTGTCAGCAATCAACGTCTGTCTGCTCGTCGTCGACACACATCAGCCATCTGGCCTCGCCTCGAGTCGCGTCAACCGCCACCGCTCACCGGTACCAGAACTTCCACCTTTCGTCCAGATACGCCAACGCCCTCCGGCTCGCGTTCGACTCCTCGCCGTCCGTCGACCTGTTCCTCGATCTCAGCGGCATGGTTGCTCCGAACGACGGGGACAACAGCAGGAACAACAATACCCACGACCCATCTTCCGACATCCTTTGTCTATCCGCCGGTCCCTGGCGAGATGAAACGGAATCTACCGACGATCTCGGGCACGGAGGTATTGCACTCACCTGTGGGTAGTGGGCGATCAACGTCATAGGCAAGCTTGGTGGGCGCGGTGGGGGCAAACACCGGAGGAAAGCCGTGAGGGTGGGTCAATGGGCTACACTCTCGTAAAGAGAAAACGTGGCGCGGGCGCGATGTATGTGCGGACTAGCCCTCCGTACGCTAGTGTGGTGTGCAGTGTGGGAGCCTCGGAGAAGAATGACGCTGCTATGCCCTTTCTTTTCCTATATGTCGCCACTTGACAGTCGTTGCGCCTCGATCCGTCGGAGAGATTCATGCAGTATCACTTGGTACGGCTGCCTCGATGAACGGCGATTGATTGAAATGGTCTTGCGGCGAGGTGCCCTCTCTGCTCTCTGCTCCTGCAGGGGACGGATTCCCCTTTCTGCTCCTCGAGGACAGGGAGCCAAGTTTGTCTTCAAGGTGTACTTTCCTCACACTCTGTGAACAAGGTCTCCGTCCTCAGATTGGCTGGTAGTCCCATGGCGGGACCTACTACTTTGATCCAGCATGCAACCGCCGCGGTATCGAACTCGTAGCATCCATGTCATTTCTATACACCGACCTTTCCTTCAGCATCTATAATGCTGTACGTGGAACCGCAGTCCGACAAACAGGTCACTTCACCCGCTAATCACTACTCCAGCTCCACGTCCCTCATTGGCTATACCGAGACTCCCCTTGGAACACCGCTTGAAGCCCGACTTCTCTAAGACACCCCTATACGATTTCGAAGATCGGAACAAGTGTCCTCAGAGTTTCCGGATGTAGGCGGTAATGAAGATTGCTTTGTGCTCGAGGTATACGCCCAGATCGTGTAGTAAGCTTCAACACATTGGGCACCTTGATGAGCGGGGTGAATGATGAAAGTCATCAAAAGCTAATCGGTATGAACTGGGGGCGCGCTTAAGCGGAAGCAAATCTCCTACGACCTCCGCAGCCATTTTGAGATCGCAGTGCTCTAGGATCAACAAGAAATCATCCAGCAGAAGCTGTATATACATCTTCCCATTTACAGTATTCTCCCTTGCCCCCACTTGCTATCCGTCCAACTCGATCTACATCTAATGGTCAATGATGTTGAGGTTTCCAGTGATCAATTTGTTTTCAAGACTTGTTCCGTCGGGAATCATGATTTTGTTCCCCTCATTCGCGACAATGATGCAAGTACCGGCAAGTCGGACACCCTTTCCGAACCAAACGTCTCCAGAAACGGTCAGATGGTCGAGTTCCGTGATGTTGGGGATAGACTTGAATCGCTTCTCAAAGTTCTGTATCGGGGTTGCCATCAGTAAGCGACAGTAGAGCGACATTTGGAAGTAACACTCACGGCAACCTTCTTGAACTGGTCTCCCAGCTTGACAACAGGAGTTCCACCGAACTCTCTCGACTTGTCCATGGTCAACACACCGTGTTCCAGGTTGTAGAGTTTGGACTTGATCAAAAGGAGATCGCTGCAAAGCTCGTCAGAAGGGATGTCTCCTGTAGGAGGACAGACGACTGACGAGCATGACTTGACGGGCAAGAATCGAGATCTGGGAACGTTGATTCCGATAGCGCTATCGAAGTGCTACAGATGGATCAAACAATCGTCCCAGTGTAAATGCACGATACAAACCTTGATAGCAGCTCCGATAGCAGTCTCGAGTTGTATGACGGCTTGGCCCTTGTCGGTGACCTTGTTGTTAACGATGATCTCTAGTGAGAGGGCGTCTTCGTCCATGACCTTTTTAATGGCCTTCAAGTTACACCCTGGACACAGATTCAGTAAGTGCGATCGAAAGCGAAGGTTCCACTTACAGATGTTGTTTGTGTTGACTGAACCCGCCAAGTGTCAGTGGTTATCGACTATCGAGCTGGGACAGCTTACAGATCTTGAACTTTCTGGTACTGCAGAACTCGTCCAAGTGGTCCTTTGGCACTTGCGCAACCTCTAGCAATCGAGCCTTGCCCTCGTAATCGATAATGGTTCCACCTTTGATGTCGGCCTTGGTCTTGTCCGTGACCTCCATGACGTATTCGGCTTGCGAGTCAATCATGGTCTGCATGATATTGAGATCGACGACGGCACCCAAGTTGTCGACGTTGGAGATGAAGATGTACTCTTTGCCGGCGGCAATGAGTTTGTCTAGGAGACCAGAGTTGCTGCACTTTCTGTCAATAGCCGGCGGGCTGACGAGACGACCGACTCACGTCAGGGCATCAAAGATGTCTCCGTGTCCTGGGGGGTACCAGTTGGCCTTGTCGCTGCTAGCCTCCTTGGGGCAGGGGAGGAGAGACTCCTTGTCCACTCGAGGGTACCGGGACTGGTTGAAGGTAAGGATGTTGATGTTGTGGTTCTGGTATTTCTGGATGATACGAGCGGTGTCTTCGTCGGTGTTGAAGGAGTTCATGAGGATGAAGGGAACATTGACGTTGTATTTCGAGTTCAAGTGCTGTTTGACGTCAGACTGTGGAAGCATGCTGCTTGCCAAGACACACCTCGATTTGTCGAACAGAGAGATCCAAGAAAGTCATGCCTTCCCTAACTTCGATGATGGACTTGGGTCCAACACATCCCATGGTGGTACCGAGACCACCATTGAGCTTGAGGACGGCAAGTTTGTTGAGGATGGAAGGGTCGACCTTGTCGAGCACTTGGTAAGGTCGGACTTGCTCGGGCTTGGGGGGGTTGATCTTTTCCCAGTCGCTGTGAGCTTGTCAGTCGGAACTAAGACACCCGAGGTCCAAAAAGTGCTAACATCTTTTCACCCTTGGCTTTCTCGGTCAAAAATCGGTTGAAGAGGAGGAAGAAGGACTGCATCTCGGCGTCGAAGATCTGTGTAGCGTGTCATCAGCCATGAACCCCATGTCGCATTGAGTCTTAGTGACCCAGGCCCAAGCGGGCCGGAGCCGTCCAAGCGAGAGATGTTGGATTCAACAAGGTCCGGCCGGCATATCCGAACTGACGGACAAGGACAGACTGGCTTACCTTCTTCTTGCTGGGGTCGGTAACACCGGCGACCATTCGGTTGAGCTCGTTCCTCATGGTCTTGGCAGCGACACCCGTGGTAGCGGATTTGAAGTCCTAGAGGTGTTAAGGGGTGGTGAGATTGAGATTGAGCATGGAGATAGAGTCAAGTAACAGTAATGGTACAAGAGGGAAGAGGTAGATCCATCCATCAGCATTGCAAACAGAACACCTAGGGTGGAGCGGAACCTACCATGGCCGAATGACCTCTTTGCCTGGCGGAGGACTG
The DNA here is from genome assembly GCA_035521475.1 of Tremellales sp. Uapishka_1. Classification (NCBI taxonomy): domain Eukaryota; kingdom Fungi; phylum Basidiomycota; class Tremellomycetes; order Tremellales; species Tremellales sp. Uapishka_1. Next base: position 6,723 of record JASZXS010000041.1, on the reverse strand, counting down.
GATGTCCTTGTTACCGGCTGGTTCGGAGAGGAGTGCTGTCTTTTCAGAACTAGAAGTCGCTGACATTGTAGGAGATGTGTCAAGGTGGTTGGATGTGAAGAACACGAGAGGGATGTAGAAGGGAATAGATGCACGTTGCAAGGCGAGGATGGGGCAAATCGCGTACAATCACAAGTCAGGGTAAAGTCACGTGGCTATTTACCGGTTTCGGAAAGGATAATGACGGCAATCCCCATTGTGGCGCGCAGGGACCATTCATCACTATATTGGGTTCGCTGGAAAAGGGAACGACAAAGATCCAGAGATGGCGCGGGGTTAGTAGAATGGGTACAAACTGCATAGAGCAATGAGGCGAGTTTCAAGTACGAGGAAGGGTATATGGATAAAACAGGAAGTTGCACCGCCGAAGTTGATATCAGGCCGACGAGGACGCGGATGTGGAAGTAGAAGCTGAAGTGACGCTCGATGAAGCGGTCGAGGCGGCTGTGGTAGTCGGAGCAGCCGAAGTGGAGGAGGAGGACGAGGAGGAGGAGGAAGAGGACGAGGAGGACGAAGAGGAGGAGGAGGGGGGAGAAGAAGCGGAAACGGAGGATGTAGTGGATACGGAGGCTGTAGTAGAGACCGAGGCGGCTCCAATGGCCGAGGACGAAGCACTTGTCGCAGTGGCTGCACCCGAAGAGTACGTGACGGTGAGCGTGGTCTGTCCCCCGCCCAAGGCATTGTCCCAGTTCTGCGCGTTGTACGGGTTCGGCACCTGGCCGATCGCCCCGGCAAGAGTGGAGCCCAACGTCGTGTTCAGTGCCACGCTGCCACAGATCATCAGTTCTGCTCTTTCTCCCAAATTCGAAGCGAGACTCACCAATCCCAATCCAGCGCAGAGACTCCAAAGTCGGTGTATGGGTAGTCGATGCGGTTCATCGCCGTGAGGTTCACCATGTGATTTCGCGAGTACCACATCTCTGACCCGTCGAGTTGGACACCCTCCATGACGCACCCGGGCGTCACGGTCGCCGCGTCGGGGTTGAACGACATATTAGCGTAGATGACTTGGAAGAATTGGCCACCCATCACGGGCTTGAGCGGGCGGTCAGTATCGTCCTGTGCGTAAACGTGTCCACAGAGGGCGGTGGCGGACGCAGGCCAGATCGTGTACACATTGCCACTGACGGTGTAGGTCCACTGAGCGTGGAGGATGCAGCCTTCCGTCTGCTCGATCTGGATATAGGTTGGATTATCTTGGTTGGGCGTATCGGGTAGGATGGCGTCGCCCGCGCCAGCGCGAACGACGTGAGAGAAGAGACCGAGGGCCAAAAGACCGAGGTGCCACATAGGATGAAGAGCGTAGACTGAATCCCATGTTAGGTTCGCTCTTATGCATGTAGAAGGGATCACTTGCCCGGATTCTGAGGGTATCCGTTGCTGCTGCCCACGAAAGAGCGAGATGATCAACGAACGAGAAAAGACATCGTGCCCGCGTAGGCTATATGTATGGCACGCTGTGCGCCTCAGACCTTTCATAGCTCATCCCATTCCTTTGAACGCCGACCCCGTCGAGTTCCTTTGCCATTGGTGACCCCTTAGTTTCTCTCCTCTATGGACGGATTATACATGTCAGAACGTGGAACCCGCTCACAATCTCTCCAGTCGGGGTAACACCAAGATAGATCTCAGGGGTAACAACGGTCTAGGGGTTGTGGTCCCCTTTCATCTCTCCGCCTTGTCTCCGCGTTCAAGCTTTTCGCCCTTGTAGCGAAACCCTACCCGACTGCTCCACCACCCTCGACAGCGTATTTGTAACGACCCCATGCGCAAGGCTACCATTGCCCTCGGCAATTAGTACACTTTTACAAGGTGAGGATCGGCACAAGGGGCGATTCCGCGGATAGCCGATGTACCAGACTACCATCTGCATGGGTGAAATACATAGCAAGGGGCCGTTCGATTGCTCACCTCGTACGTCCATCTCTTCCACACAACATCTCATCACCACGTAAAGACCGTCTATGACAACCCCGATCCCCTCCTCCAGCGTGATCTTACAGCAATGCCCTATATACAGCCACACACATGCAACATTAATGTCCCCTTTACCGGAAAACATGGTCTGGCTTCCTACCACCCGTAACTTTAGCCTTCTCCGTCACGACGACCGGCGAGGGGTATTTCGTGGCAAAAAAGGTTCTAGGTTTCTTGACTTGGGACGAGGAGGATGCCTGATCATTGCCAAGTCATTAGCGTCCTCCTTCTTCATCGGCACTGTCGAGTTTCCTCAGCTCACCTCGCTCGCATCGGAGATCCTCTTCCTCTTTCTCTCTTCATCCGCCCGTTCTCCCAACAGCGTCTCGCTTTCCATCTCGCTTTCCATCGAGGACACGTTACTGGGGGATTGCTGTGCCGAGACTTCGGGCGAGGCCGCGTCGACCGAAGGGAGGGTGGATGTGGATCCAGATGTCGCATCGAGGTCGGGCAGCCCTGAGAGGGAGGATGCGTCGATTGATCCGCCCGAATGATGGGCGCACGCCAAAAAGATGCGCTCGGCCTCCAGATCCAGCTCGGGGTTGTGAGAGCCTCGTCTGCTGCCTTCGCGAGAAGGAGTAATCTCGATCCCACCCGTGATGACCGATGCGGGAGCCATATCGAGCGACTCCCTCGCCTTTCGTCGAGCGGCAGCTGCAGCCGCAGCCTTCTGCAGATGCCCCGTTCCCTTCGGTCTGCCTCTTCCGCGTTTTTCCGAGCCCGTCTGCGAGGCGGCCGAGTCGGTCGGGGTGGTAGGAGGAGCAGTCCCTGCAGATTTGGCGGTGACGGGTGAAGTCGGGGCGGAAATGGTGAGGGTGAGTTTTCGTCGACCCTCTCTTTCTGGTTGGGGACGAGCCTCGGACCCCGAGGCGATGGCATTCGAAGAGATCGTCGCCGGCGGCCTGGACCTTCGCGTATTACTAGTGCCCACACCAGCAAATATGATCGACTCGGGAGACGACAAAACGACGATTGGGTTATCGCCATCTCCGAGTCGACTCGCGACCGCTTCTTCCACGTCGGGCTCCTCGGGCCCTTCCTCTTCCTCTTGTTCTTGTGCTTCTCTTGCCCTCTTCGCCTCGCCCTTCAATCTCGCCTTTTCCTTCATCAACGCCTCCTCTGCCAGTCTCTTCATCTCGACGTCCTCGTCTCTTGACCTGAAACTGCCGCCACGTCGCGTACCACTGGTGACTTGATGTTTTTCCGCCTGTTTCCGCAAGAACTCGGCTTCAGACACGTACTCGTATCTCTGCCAGACGCCCGATCCCTTGATCCGGTTCTCATTCCGTCGCCTCTTTTCCTCTTCTCTCAAACGCAGACGTTCCGCCTTTGATTCCTCAGCTTTGGCAGCCGCTGTCTCCTTGGCATATTGCTTTTCGAGCGCGGCCGTCCTTAGTTGATCGTGCAAAAACTCCTCTTCTTCCAGCTCACGGCGGAATCGCCTCGCCCGCCTTTCTACCTTGGTATCTGGCATCTCGAGAGGTTCCTCGATCTCGTTTTCAGTCTTTTTCCGAAAGTTCTTCGACAGAGTCGGAAGCGGTACGGAGGAGATCTTCCTTGGTATGAATCCCCCGGGGACTAAATGGGGCGGCGGATATTCTCGCACATCCGTCGCTTTATGTGCTGGCCAAGGAAGATTGAAAATGAGGGAATGTCGCACGCATCTGGTAGAACATCGGGCGTAAGGTTCTGCAAACCAGCCGACCAAGTGAAGAACTTACCTTTGGCAGTGGTCAAAGTATCGTCCAAGATACCACACCTGTTCCAGTAGCGGTTTCGCGCAGGTGGCACATCGAGGAAAGTCTTCGGGTACATGGACAGACTCAGACAGTTCCTCCTCGACCACCTTTTTCTTTGCAAAAGGCCTCCTGAGAAAGGACCAAGGCTTGATATTCTTCGTGGCCTCGCGCATAATTCGCTCTCTTCGCGGCGGCGAATCGACGTCGAGCTCCGATACGGCGCTCTCGCCTGCTGGTGAATCGAATCGGTTCCCGTTCTCCGTCTTCTGGGGTGTCTGGCTGACAGACATGCGAGATACCGGTTTCGAGCTTTCCGCGTCGGACTCGTGGCCGTCAAGCGCAACCGGGTGGCGCAGGGAACTGGATATGGGTGGACGAGTGTCTCGGATCGAGGGAGAGGCGGTGCGTGTCGATGGGCCGGCCGATATACTGCGCGAGGTCGACGATTCCAGTTCGGGTTTCGGGGTGAATCCACCCTTTGATCCCTGTTCACACGAAAGACATAGGCTGATTGTTAGCACTGGTCGTAAGGGATGACTCACCATTCGATATTTCCGTGTCCGACTGAGAAGGTCAGCTGGAGATTGCTTTTCACAACTTACAATAATTTTCTCCGCTAAGACAGGGTCAGCTGCATTCTCTGGTCTATGAGAAATGACCTACTAGAAAGTTGTCAACTCGTCTCCAATCTTAACGGGCTTGACGGTTCTAAAGGTTACGTATTTTCCTTGCCGTAGCAGCTCGACGTTGGGTTTGCAGTCGTGCTGTACGGAAAGGTTAGTCATTGGGTCTCGATTGCAGACCGCGAATCCAGAGTCGCGGACGTACATTCAGAAATCTCGCGGGACCGAGAAACAGCTGGAAACACCTCTTGAGGCCGGACCATACGATGCTGAAATCCCGTCGTTTCGTTCGATCACTCCTTCTCGCGCTCTTGTTCAAGACCGAACCCTCCTTTCCCTTGCCCTTGTCCCGTCTCGTCGTCGGTGTACCTTCGTCGACATCCTCCTCCACAATTTCATCCTCGTCCTCGTTCTCCTCGTCCGTGTCAGAGTCGTCGCCTCGGGCAGGCTCGACTGCGAATCCCTCGCCGATCTCCATCTCTAGTCGCCATTGGTCTGGAAGCGGGACGACACTGCCTTGTAATTCGACGAGGACCTCTTTAGAGGCGATGGGGCTGGTCGCGAACACGGCGAGCTCCGTGTGGCCCGTGACGGCCGAGTACCTCGACGTCAAGTGTATCTCCAGTCGTGAGGACGGGAGCAGAGGGAGGAGATAGCGACGCAGGTGTCTTGGGGGATAGTTAGCCGTGCTACGGAATGGACGCGAAAGACGACTTGCGAGATGAATCGTTCTCTCTGCGAGTCGGCTACTTTGGATGCCAGATGAGCTTTGATCAGATGAAACCTGGCTTGTCAGCTTCATATCCAATTTGGCTTGACCTACTCTTGCAGCCGTTGCATCGCCTCCTGTATGTTTCCTCTAATGACGGTCTAGTACGGACGGACCCCCTGATCAGCCTTCGAGATTTGGTGGGCAAGAAATCAAGCGCGTAGCTGTACCTCTTTGACAATACTCAGCACGTCGTCCGTCTTGAAGGCCGGGCCGACGAATTTGACCTGCTGCGGATGCACCCCAAGCTTGGTGTTCGGCAAGCTGCCCAGCTGGTCCACCAAGATCCACGACAGGAGATCATCGTCGGCCGAAAGGTCTTCGGCGGGATGAGGGAGTGCTTCGCGGAGATGGACTGCGTCTACAGCATTCTTTGGCGGCATCTCGACGAGGCGAGCCCTATGAAATAGTAGGCCGGGCGTGGAAATGTGTACAGGCGAAGGCGTAAAGGTGGATAGGGTTGAGCGAGATGAAATGCCAAATTGCCGGACGGTGGTCTCGTTTTTGTTGGACGCGACCGGGACTCTCGGTTCTCCCCGACCTCGTTCCTGTCTATACAACCTCGTCCACATGAGGCTGCTGGCGGCAAACAAGATCCTGCTCGCTTCTTGCGTCGTGGTTGTACCTCGTACGTAGATGAGTGCCATGCTTGGGCGGATCTAATCACATTCCAGTGTCCTTTTATGGCGGACTGGCGCTCAAGGAGCACTACCTCTCGAACGAGCTACCGGCATTCGTGGAGGAGCGGAAAATCATTCATGATAGAGCCCAGAAGGCGAGGATAGTACAGTGAGACATGGTGATGTCACTCAACAAGAGCTATACTGATGAAGAGCAGGCTCGAGATCGAGCGCAAGAACTTGATCGAAGAGGGCCGGAATGTGGACGATAAAATACGAGAGCTCAAGAAACGCATGCAAGCTGGAGAGTCGACGTTAAGCGGGAAATAAGATAGCTGTAGCACCCATGTATCATTAGCCAAGGAGCGAGCTGGACTGGAGGGTTGTTGGACTGTTAGTATATCTTGATTTTCAGGACAGCGGATCTTTCATCACTGTTCCTCTCCAGTCTCACGAATTAAGAATAGAAGTTTTCCGTACGACAGACTGCTCATGCACAACTGCGCCTCACTTTATCGAGGGGAGACGGAGCGTCGCTTGGCGCACTGCTTGCACTGGCCCAAGATTACATTCCCCTACTTTTGTTCGACGGCGTGTGAGGCGCCGCGAAGTCCGACATCTTTCACTTCTCCTCCCAGCCCTCAGGCTTCTGCACCGTACCCCAGTCGACCATGCCCAACAACCGCCTCTCAAGCTCGCCAACTCCGCCATCGCTCCCTTGCTCGTCCGCTTCCCTCTCCCTCCCGCTAATCAACGGCTTCAGTAAGGTCTAAACCTTCTATCTCCATTCCTCACATTCCCTTCGTCTTCGGGCGCATCCTGGTATCCCTCGTACTCGTCGTCCTCGTCCGGGGGGATTCCAAAGAACGAGCTCGGTTCCCCGTTAGGAAGTAGGGACTCGTGCAGCGCCGAGCAGGCCGAAAGGGCGTTGAAGAGGGATTGCACTGTCGGGCGTC
>JASZXS010000040.1:0-64500 GCA_035521475.1 Tremellales sp. Uapishka_1 | reverse complement strand
TCCGTCCCTCTCGCAAGTACAGCTGCCGAACGACATGTACTTTCAACAATTCTCGGAATCCTACCTCTCGCCGACGGGCACGATGTCGCTCCCCCAGACTCCCTCCATCCCCGGTCCGTCCACGGCGCCATTCTCGTGGTCCCAGCCCCTTCCACCGCTACCTCCTTCCTCGGGCGCTTCCAGAGAGACGAACGCGCGCGCTCGGCGCGGAAGAGCTTCGCTCGCTCGTCGGCGATCAGAGAATACCTGTACATCCTTTGTTCTCGGGGGAAAACCCCTCGGTCCCGCTTATTGTGGCTCTGCTGACCTTCCTTTTCATCTCAGCGAGTCTTTCTAATCCTACGTCGACGGCCAACTCGTGGCCATCGCCTCCGCTGGTCGCGGCGCCGACGCATTCGACCAGTCCAACACCCCTGCAATCCACTTCGGAGTTGCCGGTCGAGGAGGACTCGGAGGACAAGCGGATCCGTAATACCCAAGCCTGTACGTCAATGTTCCATCGGGTCAGCTCGAGGTGTTCTCTTCTCGCGGCTAATCTGTTTTGTCTTCTCAGCGGCGCGGTTTCGCGCGAAAAAGAAACAGCATGTCCAGACGGTCCAGAAACGGATCGATGAGCTGGAAAAGGATCAGCGGGATCTTGAGACCGAGGTTGAGGATCTTCGTCGCGAGAACGGATTCCTCAAGGAGATGGTGACGCTCAAGTTCGGCGGGCAGAATTAACGATATCGATAACGACTCTAATTCGCATTGCATAGTCACGTAGATCATACACCTAGATTCACCCCATGCGCATTCAATCCATGCTTCACGAGAAACTCATGTTCTCTCTTGTGGTGTCCTGGCGTGATGTTGTGAGGATTGATCGCTGGATTCGCCTTTCGCGGATGCGATCCCAATTATTACGACAATCCCATTTCCTCCCCTATCAGTTCCAAACATCTCCGAGCAATGTCTCTTGCGTTTATTTCCAACAGGTCCCCGCCATCGCCAGCATCTATATTGATTTCGTCGAATGAATCCCTATTCTCCACCTCCGGCAACGGTTGGCCAAATAGGACAGAGTATTCGGAGGGAAAGATCCACATCGTGGGCAGCGTGGTGCGCAGGAACGAGATTTGCAGGAGAAGCGAGTAGAAGAGGAGGAGATGTGACCGCGTCGAGTCTTGCAGGGGGGTCGATAAGGCGTTTGACTCTGACGAAGACAGGTGAGCAAACACAGTTAAACACTAAAGTTGTAACCCACCTTGAATAGTGGCGGTCATACTTCCCCCCCAGACTCTCATCGTGGCTAAATGTCTCAAAATATACAACAGTTCTTCTTCTCTTACCCTGAGTTCGACATCAGCTTAGCCCCAATGGTAGACTTGTGAAAGACTAACCGCCCAAATGGTATTTGACCCCTCAATTTCGAATCCTCCACAACGCTCTGTAAAGCCCCCTGAAATCGTTGGACTACGAACGGCATTGCCCGCTTCGCCACCCACTCCTCTTCCGCTCTTCCTGCCGATGCAATGAGGAGATCGAACGCCCAATAGCGCAGACGCTCCTGAGACTCAGATACCGCCGGGGCAGTCGTTCCTCCAATTGATCGGACATCGTAGTGATACAATGTACTTGCCTTTCGCAGTATCTCTGCGTATGACTCGATGATCCTGTCGGGAACACGTGGCGAGCGCAGGTTTGGTTGGATAGCGTCTTTGCAAATCTGCAAGATTGGTAGGACATAGTTTTCGTCCGCGTCGTCTGCTTCGGAACTGGACCATCAGTCTTGACCAACGAGACAGACATACCTTTCCGCCAGCAGTATCCCGCTGAAGACATCCATGGCCTGTGCCCAAATTCCCTCAAAGTGATCAGCCGAGCTAGCTTTGTTGTCTAGACCACTCAGAGCCAGCTCGAGGACCCGACCGATCGTATTCAGTGCCTATGAGTCAGATAGTCAAGAGCTGTCGCAGTCAATCTGCACCAGCTAGCTCACCGTTTTCCACAATGGAGGATCTTCTCCGTACTTGCTCGCTGCCGGGCAATCGTATTTCAGCTTGATCGGTATGGAGTAAGCCTGCCATTGACCGTTAGCACGAACTCCGGGGCAACTTAGCGAACCATTATCCACTCACCCCAATAACACTCTCCACCGTACCGTCTTCAAACAGTCTTGCATCCTCTACATTCTTCTCGAAGATCTCCCTCATCTTCGGCATTGAGTATTTGGAGAGCGCGATATAGGTCAACTTCGTGTTCGTGTCGCCCATGTATGCCAAAGAAGAAAATTCTGCGAGACTTCCCAGGACCAATGACGGACCATGGATTGAAGATGTCGCAATCAGGTCCGAGACAGCAGATTGGAGGGGCGACATGACATCTATATCGGGGCGGTATTCTGGCGACCTGGAATACATCATGACCGACCGCAAGATGGCAGACAGGTGGTTCAGCTTCTCCTCGTCCCACTGCACCAGCTCTTTTAGCTGCAATGCGACGCGGACCAGCGCCAGTAGATTTTCTTGCGTGTAAGGATCACCGTCTGGGATCGAGTCGCCCATCTCGGCAAAGACAGTCCATGTACTTTCGATAGCGAGAGGCGTAACGTCTGGAGCCGTGTCCTTGTCCAGCGTCATGGTCAAGAGGATCCGCTCGAGCGCCCTCAAAGACGCCGTGCAGCACTGCCTCGGATCCGACACGAAGGTCTTATGCAGTTGTCGCAGCAGATGTTGAAAGATATCGGTGAACGAGGGCAACTTCGTGATTGGTACCCAAAAGTTTCCAAAGATGCCGCCGATCGAAGTCAGAGCCAGGACTTGAGATTCGTCGCCCTGCGTCGAATCCAGCAAAGGAAAGATGACTTTCCAGATCACTTTTTCCCAAAGCTCGATCGACAATCCGGCGCCGTACAGCTCCACACATCGGAACAGCGTCTGCGTGGCAGAATTTCGAACTTCCAGTCGAGTATCCCTTCCGAGACCCAGCAACTCTTCCAGCATGTACAGCCAGAGGTCTTTGGAATCACCTTGTACAGCATCCGAGACGTTCCACAGGAGACCTATGGCTGCCAGAGTGATGTTGACATCTTCCCGTTGTCGACCAAACCTGCCCAGGCAGGCGATACACTGCCTCATCGACTCTCCGTTCAGCGATGTGAGGAAGTCGGTGCATATTAGCTGGAGAGAGGGGAAAGTGATGCGAACGAGATTGATATCTCCTTTGCTGAACATCGATGGTCGAGTCGTCGAAGCGATTGAAAGAGTGGAGTCCGCTCGTTTCATGCCGACAGTCGGAGTCATCGAGGTTTCTTTGCACACACTGTCCAGCATTCCAAAAATGGTCTGCCACCCCACTTCCAAAGAGTGACCCGAGGACTCCAATATTTGATTCAGTGTCTGGAATCCAGCGGACCGGACATCGTAGTCCGTAGCCACGGTCGACGAGATCGGATAGACGTCTACCTGGCGAACCAGGACGTCAAAGACCTGGTGCTGGACACGAGAACCTTGACCTATACGCAGGGCTGCCAGAAGCAGTTCCGATAGCGTCTCGGACGCTTGTATTCGAATCGTAGTTGGAGCTGTCAAGTGTCTGGCGACCGCCAGAAGATGCTGAGTAATAATGGTCCAACCGGTCTCAGGATCCCGTGAGACCAGCCGCGAGAGATTGATCGAAGCCACTACCTTCAGCTTCGATAGACCAAACGATCGCTCTCCCGACTTCATATTGTGCGAGATGTTGATCCCACTTGTTCGTCTTCGATGAGTGTCTGCAGAAGGGGAAAGAATGCCGGATGAGCTTGGGGAGAGGGGATGTTCTGGCTCAATCTGATTATCGATCCCAATCATCTCCGAGCTGAGTCGACAGACGGCCGTCAAAAATGTAGTGAACGCGTCGTCTTCGAGTTTCTTCGAGTTATCGAACAGCGTGTTGATCGCCGCTAAGATCGTATCGGCATCCAAATCTTGGAAAATCTCGGGTTTGGCTTCGACGGGCTCGTTGGGCGACCGCAGTCTACCCGGCGTGTTCAAGATTTGCGAAGAAGACGCAGTGGGTCTTCGCGTCATATTCACCTTTTTCCCCGCCAACATATAGTTGGCATTTTGCAGAGCTTCCAGGACGTCGTGCCACGCTTCGTCTAGGGAGTCCTGCAGGATCGTGGCGGTCGCTATTGAGCTCTTCAAGCAAACCAGGTTTCTATCCGACAAAGTCGGAGGGGTCACCGACCCACCCACGCCCAGAGCACCCAAGCCTAACGCATCGGCCGCCATTACACTGCTGCTCCTTTGTAGTTGAGGTGATTCCATATATGCCTGGAGAGCAGAGACGACGGGGGGAGGTACGGCGTACTTTCCAAGGGTATTGAGGAAAGCGTCTCGAGGCGTCGTAAGGGATAAGACACCGCAGGCGATGGTGAAGTCCTGCAAGGCGGATAAGACTTCGGCGAAGAGTGTGTCGGAGAGATTTGTGCCGATCGAGTACGAAAGCGCGGCCAGTAACGCAGGCCAAGCGGATTCCGCCATACCTTGTGCAGATGATATGGCGTCTTCAGATCCAGCGGAAGAAGAATAGATTCCCTCCGCCACGGCATCAAGAGACTGTAGGGCCAGAAGGTAGATATATGTTTCCGGTATTATCGGGGCTTCAGATTTATCGTGTTGTTCGATCCTGCTAGTTAGCCAGATCACTTCAAAGACAGCTTACAGCTTCAACTTCATGGTTGAATGACCACCGAGACCGCCTCCAGAGCCCATAAATGAGCTGACTGTCGATACGCCGACACTTGCTGCCGTTGCCACCATCCCTATGCCCATGTCCAGATATCCAGCATTGACACTCGTGCTGGAACCCGCTTCCACGGCGGGCACGCCCAAACCTTGCATCTGTGTTCCAATCCCCAGTAAAGCTGGCTTCTCGTTGAGTAAGTGACCCATCGCCGAAATGAGCTTGGAGAAGAGCTTGGGCCCGTCGGCATGATCGAAATGCGACCAGATACTACGAAGCAGCACCGGGTCTCCGCATATCCTACGCCGTCAACGCTACCCCTGTATCCGAGACTTACCCTCTGATGATCTCGAGCGCGAGGACCCTTAACCAAGGCGGTGTTGTCTCTCGCTTCGATCCATCTTCCTGGTCGCCCTCTCCCATTCCCATACGGATCAGAGAAGTGATGTATGTCTCAACTTGGATCGGCAATTGATCCGTGAATGAGCGTATGAGCAGGTAGACGAGTCTGCAGACCCGCAGTGCGATTGGAAAGCTCGGTTTCTCCCCTTGCAATTTCACGAGTAGAGGGTTGAGGGAGTGTCGAAGGAGGAACAGCAACTCCGGGTGCTGGGTACCGTGGATCAGCAACTGCACTAGTACTGTCCTCATGTCTGCTCGCTTACCTTCTTCACCCCTTCCTCATAGCCGCTCAAAATACTCTCGACAAGTTCCAACCCAAATGTTCTTTGCAGCGAGCTCAACTTCAACAATCTCGGTTTCTCCTTCTCTGTGCTGCTCCAGAGCGAGAATCCACTCCCACTCCCGCTCGAACTTCTCGCCGTCAAAAGACACAGATCCGACAACACCGAGAAGGCATCCATGGCCGAGGGCGTAACCAAAACTTTTTCGGGTTCCGAGGGGAGTATCAGCGGAATGGAGGGTTCGGCGGTGTCTGAAGTGACTCGGTCGAAGATCAGCATGACGGCTTGTCGGAGCGTCGCAGCTGCTGTAGATGACACCACCGAGACGCGAGAATCCTGCAGTTTGAAGCACAGGAGAAGAGCCTAGAACTCATTGTCCGTCAGAGCGGACCACACCAAGCTGAGGGGCTTCAAGAGAGATGCACCCACATCTCCTAGCTGTTCCCCATGTATGTCTTTACAGTATGTGAGGATTGACAGTAGCGTCTGTAGAATCTTGAGCTGTATGTCCACTGCTTGATTTGCGACCAGCGTTAGGGTTTGCAAGAGCTCCGTCAACGACGCCTGAAGACCGATATTAGCTACCGCTGTGATATATTTCGAGACCGAAGTACTTACAGTCGATACACCGCCAAGAGAGACAAGCCGCTGCAAAGCCGATATCGAGATCCCGATACATTTTGCATTCTTCGTCTTGCAGCCTAGTGTGATTGGCGCCAACAAAGCCTCGGCTTGATCTGTCGCTATCGTCCCGGCAGGTGCAGCATTCAAGACCTCCAATGCTCGTTCTCCAGCCTACGCCGAGATAGCATTAGCTATACCGCCGGGAGGCCGTAGTCATGAGAGGCGACCCACATCTTTCACGTCGGGATGCCTCCTCTTGCTCTCGACTATCAGAGATTGGAGCTCCGATACGAGGAGGTGGTGGTCCTACGAGAACTGATCAGCCAGATTTTGAGCCGGTTGCTCAAGCTCACCATCTAGGCCTGTCGTGCTTGGCCTCGCTTCATACACCGTCAAGAGTCTGGTAGATGGAGTCCTGCGCCAATGCAGAGGACATTAATCGATTATTGAGAACTCAGACTCGATAAGTGGTCATCGCGTCAATCCACGTCGCGGTCGCGTGGCAAATTATGAGAATCAACATTATTCCCTTGATATACGATCAATGCTACATGATTCATCAATACAACACTCATTCAGCCCGCTTCCTAGCAGCGGCAATCTCTGTCTTCCTCTTCTTGAAGATCGCATGACTTCCTCCCTGCCCCGCCCCACCTCCGCGTCGTTTATTCGTCCTTTCGGTCCTCTCCTCTCGATTCATTTCCTTGTTCAGGTTCTTGTTTTGCTCCCTATAACTCATGTTCTGACCACCGGAAAGATGCTCCAGAGGTGCTGTGAAGCGTTGGGCAGGAGCGACAGCGCCTGGAGCGAGTCGTAACGTCGGTTGATGGCTCGCTGATTTCTTCTGATGCTTGCCGTTATTGAGTCGCATGTAATGGTCCTGAGTCTCCGCCGCGTTATCGCCGGTGTTGAGGACCTCCTCCAGGAGAGAGATCTGTCCGGCTACGGTCGGAAAAACTAAGTCGGGGAGTGTTTCGAGGCCATGAAGCTCGGTGATGACCTTGAACGCATACCCCTAAGATGGATGGGTGTCAGTAATTTAGTTACTTGATTGTTTTCAAACCATTCACCTGATCGATCAAGAATCCTTGACGTTTGGAGGAGTAGTACATTTCCTGCGTGTCTTTCGAGACCAAAGAGTAGAAGAACGCGTTGAAACCCTCATCGTTTCGTCTTTTCGCTCGAAGGATTCGACCTGCGTGTCGGTGTCAGCGGTGAACGATGTGTGGCGAGAGGGCATGGCATACCCAGACGTTGCGCTTCCTGTCTTCTGGACCCGAAATGAGACGAGATCTGAATCAAACATGTCGCTTCCGGCAAATCAATTGACGTGTCGCCAACCTAGGCATCCACCTCATCAGCCCACATTGATCGACAACTCTGCAAAATACCGAGCAAACCTTTGATAAAAAGATCGTGTTCAGCTGAGGATCGTGCTGGAATCGCGACAAAATCCTCAACCGCTCTCCTTCGGGAGTACCACCGTGGATGAACGACTTCCCCAGCTTTTTCGCATATGCTTCGAGCGCATAGACGTTGTCTGAAAAGACGATGACTTTATCGCCTCTTGTCTCGTGATAGTTGATCAGGAATTGACAAGCTTGGATCTTGTTCGGGTTCATGGCGTGCAGGAGGATCCTCTTTCGCGAGGGATTGCGAAGGTACTCTCGATAGAATTGCGGTGTCATCGGACACCAGACTTCAGCGCACTACGGACAAGCTCAGCGTTATTTATAAAAAGGAGGAGTCGGCTTAGCTTACCTGAACAGTAGCGATATGACCGTTCTTAGCTAGATCCATCCAATTCGCTTCGTACAGCTTGGGACCAATGAGATAACTCAAATCTCCAATCTTGTCGTCCTCCCGAACGAGCGTTGCTAGAGAATATCAGTTTACGGATTGTTGGTCATCAGACATCGAGAAACTGACCGGTGAGACCCAACTTGGCGTGGACCTTGAATCCGTTGACACATTTTCGGAACATCTCCGCTGGAACAACGTGCACTTCATCTAGTAAGAGGAATCCCCATTCTCTGCTCCTCAAGAACTGCATCATTTTCTCGGCGTCGTGAGCTCGTTTCCCAGTTTTCGCAATCATCGAGTACGTCGAAACGACAATACCAGCGGGACCAGTAAACTAGTCAGGCTGTCAGATGGGGTATCTCGAAAGCAAGATCCGTACCATTTCCTTTTCACCCTGGGTGAAGGCACAGATCTGTCTTTCTGATATATTCGAGAATTGTAGGAATTGTTGCTTCCACTGAGCGACCGAAACCCTATATCACGCCAATGAGCTCTTGATGTCTCCGCACAAGCTTTGAAGTCGACTAACGCTGAAGTACACAACACTAAAGTACTCTTCTTGATCGTGCACGCGGCGGTGATCCCAACTAGTGTCTTTCCAGCTCCACATGGCAGCACGATGATCCCAGATCTGGCACGACCGTTTCCAAACATTTTTGACAGGGACGTCTCTTGGTATGGACGGATGACAGTCATTGGTTTCAACTGGATATCCAGGTTGGGATTGCTCGTGTCGTTTCGAAAGTCGTACTCTTCCAAAGCCGGCAAATCGATGTCCTTGCATCTTTTTCGCACGTCCTGAAACACATTTATTAGCCGAACTCAATACAGTCTGTTGAAACTCACCTCCATGCGATCGGCGGCCACTTCGAACGACTGGACAGCATCGTCCTCGTCAAGCTCATCATCTGAATGTAGAATTACTTTTCTCCGGACTCGCAACGCAAGAAGAACTTACTCTCATTGATGCCAATCACAGCTCCAATGACATCGTCCCGCTCTCTTCCACCCCTCACGGGCTCGGCTTCCCCTCGTTCCGCTCTCCTGGCCTCCTCTGTCCCGGGAATCAGATAGTCTCTCCTCGGTCTTGCCACTTGTTCTAGTCCAAAAGTCCCATCCCCTTCCTCTTCGTCTCGGACTACTCTACAAGGTCCAATGACCTCGTCCTTCAACAGTGTCTGGAGGAATTCTGGCACGCTCGATTCGAGAGAGTATCGATTATGCTTCAAAACCAGTTTGATTTTGCCGTACGACGAAGTCCATTCCCTTATCCTCGATATGAGAAGTTGCGGCAGAGGGATTTTGGACAGTCGAGAAAGGACCTCGATAATATCTTGAGTCTCGAGACCGACTGACATAGCCGCATGAAGCGATGGCTTCGATATGCGGTATTCGTGGATGAGAGATGGTCTGCTTCGATAAGCAGAGTTATAGATGTAAAGAGGCCTCAAATCACCTGGAAACCGGCTCAGCAATAGCAATCAAGAAATCCTGCGCTTGTTCTGCCAAAGCTGCAAACGCTTCCAGGATGCTGAGAAAGGAGAGCCATCAGCGATGAAGCCCCGCCAGCTTTCCTTCAAACGAACATGTTTCCATCTTCATCAATCCATAGAGGTCTGGCCGCATGATCCATCTTTAGATCCTCCCCGCTGAGATCAATCGTCCGGTTCCCCAGACCACCAAGAAACCCGTAGCCTTGATCGACACCCTGCGCATATCCCTCTTCATCGTAATCATCTCCTTCTGCTGGGTGGGCTGACGCTATATCTTTGGCTCGGGCAAGTGCAGAGAGGTTGATTTTCAGCGAGGCTCCATTTTTGTTTGCAGGACCTCTTCTAGGTCGAGGAGGAGGTCCACGACGTCGAGATGAGGATGGCGCGTACTCGTCTTCGGACGCCGAGGCTTCCGACGCCAGAAAGTCGAGAGACGACGCTGGGGATGGTGATCTTGACATCGTAAGCCGAGACCCAGTCACCAAGAGGGTCTGGCTAGATTATGCGGGTACGTTCAGATAAGTATACCAAACTAAGGGCGAAGTAGAGGTCGAGTGGGTAAGACTATGTTCAGCCTGTGAAGTGATGGGTGGCAACATTGATACTGCACAAATCTCAGACACGTCATTACTCTTAGCTGGAGCTTCCCATATTTTGAAAACCATCAATATGGTAACCTCCTCGCGAGACTTCAATAGCTCACACTTTATACGTTGGGTCGTATTCATACCGATATCAACCGAAAGGGGGCGCCGTCACCAAAAGCTGCTGGCCTATCATCAAAAAACTTCCCCTCCCGACCTAGATTGGAGTATCTGGAGCCACTATGGTATGTCCGTGAATGATGCCAATGTACCTTCACTCACTGGCATGCGACAGAAAATCAAGACAATATCACGGTCCCTCGATGATCACCTCCCATCGTCGTATGTTTATCTTGCAGGCGCCAACCGTATATTGCTAAACATCCCCAGCTCCACCGCCCCGCACCCTTTACAACGAAACCTAGCACCTCACCTCCATCCTTTTGCCAAGCCCAGGGAGTACACGCGAGCTCTCACTGCTGCCAAGATCGATAGAATATTCGCCAAGCCATTTGTCGATGCGCTAGGAGGACACCAGGATGGAGTGTACTGCCTAGGGAAGGATCCACGACGAGTAGCGGTCGTGGCTGGAGGCGGTGGCGACGGCGAAGTCATCGTGCATTCCCTAGCACTAAGGCGTCCACTGTTGAAGGTTCCGAACGCCCACAGAGGAATGGTTGGAGGGTTATGCTGGACTGCTGAGGGGACGGATGGAAAACGAGGGCTGATCACTTGCGGGAAACTCGATGCAACGGTCAAAGTCTGGCGCAGCAAGGCCTTCGCACCGGGAACGAAGTCCGAGGAAGTTTTCGAGGGAAACGAGTTTGGATCTGGGTCAGCAGCTGGAGGAAGCAAGGACGTTCTGGACGCGGCTGGTGCGATTGGGGAAGATGGGTTTGAGGAGGAGGAGGGTGGAGGCCTGCAGATCGACTCCAGAAGGCGCGATGCCGTTGGAAGCAATCTGGAACCAAGCATGACCTACACGTCGAAAAACGGCTTCAACGGCATAGACCACCATCGGTCGGATGCGGTTTTTGCGACCGCCTCGAATACCGTCCAGATTTGGGACGAAACGAGGTCGAATCCGCTCTCCACACTGGCATTTGGCAATTCGATGGAAACAGTCACGGCCGTCAAGTTCAATCAAAGTGAAACGAGTGTCTTGGCTAGTGTCGGGACCGATAGGACGATGTGTCTGTACGACATCAGGACGGGGAAAGCAGAGAGGCGAATTGTGATGAATGTAAGTGCTTTCGCGGGTTGATGTGATGTGAAACGAGGCTGACCGATCTGCTCAGATGAAATCGAACGCCTTGTCATGGTGTCCTACTTTGCCGACCGTCATGCTGCTGGCTTCAGAGGACCACAACCTGTATACATTCGATATCCGAGATATGACGAGCCCTACCCAGATCTACAAAGGGCATGTGGGAGGAGTGATGGGTGTTGATTGGAGTGGGTCACCCGGCTAGGTGGAATTTGTGCTGACTGGTCGGTCATGCAGGTCCTACTGGAGAGGAGTTTGTTTCTGGGTCGTACGACCGAACGATAAGATTATGGAAGAGGGATCAAGGAAACCGCTCGCGCGACGTGTACCACACTAAGCGAATGCAACGGTGAGCTGCGATAGCTACCCGTTTTCCAGTCTCCGCAATTGACCTTTCCTCTAGAATCTTTGATGTCACCTATACACCTACGGCTGATTTCGTCCTTTCTGCCTCGGACGACGGCAACGTCCGAATCTGGAAATCGAACGCGTCCGCCAAGTTGGGTCCCATCTCGACGAGAGAGCGACAGTCGATGGAGTATCGCCAGAAATTGGTCGACAAGTGGTCGTCCGAGAAGGGCGTCAGAGCAGTCAAGGATCGTCGTCATGTTCCTGTTTCGATACACAAGACTGTCAACCTAAAGCGCACGATGATCGAGGCTGGAAAGGTCAAGGAGGAACGAAGGCGGGCGCACAGCAGGAAGGGGAAGGAGAAGCCCAAGGCCGAGAGAAAGAGTGAGTCTGACTTGGGAAACTGGATGATGTTCGTATTAACGTTACTTTGCAGAGGCGGTCATTGTGGAGCAGAAGTAGACCATGTTGGTACGATATGCATCTGTGTTCGGTCCCTTGTCCGCTTTCTTCCTCGTTGCCGGAATAGTCACTTGTCTGAGTACCCGCATCTCCTGATTAGCGCGCCTCGAGACGAAGGATGAAGCGACGTACTGCTAGCCGCAGACTCCTCTTGCGCTTTCCTGGCCGCCTCCAGTCTCCGCTTCATCTCTTTTCGAGCTTCCTTTGAAGCCCTTGCCTTATCCCTCCGGATCTCTCGCTCCCACTGTGCTTGCCGCTTGGCCCTATTCTCTCGCGCCCACTCTAACAAGGACATGACGCTGATGATCATTTCGCTGGGTTACGGTTCCCATTTCCCCTCTAAAATACAAGACAAGAAGCACCCTGAGCATCGCTGAAAGTGCACGGCAAGGGGCGAGGGAGAACGCCGCATATACACGACGCCGGGTTTAGGTGATCGGCCATGAATGAAGGGATCCAGTGAGGCTGGAGCGCGTCTACTGCTCTGCGCAGATCAATCCGTCTGCGGCCTCTAACAATGCACGGTTTGCATCTCGAGGTCGGGTACCGGCATGGCCACGACGACTTTTCTACCCTGCTCCTGCCACCATCCTCTTGTCGTCGCTGGCCCCTCCCTGTCCACCACGTCAACCCACCCAGCTCCGCTTCTCCATCGGCTGCAAAACGCACAGACGGGTCAACCCCCCTCGCCGTCCTTTGCCATCCTCATCCCAAACTGTTGTCCTGCTTTCGCCTGCGCCTCCTCGACAGCCCGTACAGCTCTCAACACTCGGAGCTCTTCCTCCAGGCGAAGCACCTTCTCGTCCGCCGCTGCGCTTCCGATGCTCTTGAAGATAACGACTTGCAGTTCCCTCTCCCGGATCATGCGCTTAGTCGCGCAGGACATGCTGTGCGGTCGCACTCGTGGGCAGATGTTTCTTGCCGCCAGTGCTTCTGTCGCACCTCTAAATCTATATACCGCCGGGAACGCATGATGTCATCTTCGACCGGATCTTAATCACCTCTGGCTGGAATGCAAACAGCCTCCGGGCAGGATCCGGGCGAGGTTCTTTCCCCTCAGCGCCTCTTCCATAGGCAAGATCCGGTGCTCTGTTCTTTCTCGCTTCTATGATACACGTTTGTCCCTTGGAAATCGCATTCGGGGCAAGGTCTTAGGCCGAACACGCCTCGTGTATCGGCAAAGATTTCGGGGATTGGTGAAAGGCATCTTCGATGTTGTACTGCTCCACCCATTGGTGAAGGATCCATAAACGAAGAACGCAGAAACAATATCGGAGGCTATCCGCTTGAGTTCTGCGTCTGAACGTCTTCATCCCGTCTCCCATTCACTTGCAGTATCCTCAGTTCGCCCTTCGGCACGGGTGGCAAATAGACTCGGGCCCTAGTTCCGCTTCTCTGCTTCCTTCCCCTTTCCCTTTCCCTTTCCCTTTCCGTTCCCGGTTCCTTCCTCCTTCTCTTTCGCCTTCTCCATCTCCGCTTGTGACTCTCGCAACTCGACCGCCATATTCCACTCTTCTTGTTCCGCCAGCGCCCGCTTCTCTTCACTCTGAATTCTCGCCCGGTCCAGCAAACTCTCCCACTCGTTCTCCCGCTGCTCCTTCTCCTCCTTCTTATCGATTCGATCTCCCGATGCCGACATCGCTCACTTGATATCTGAAGACGAGACTCGCGGTAAGGGGACCGTTCGTGTATATGATGCAGGTCCAGCAGAGGTGAAAGCCGTTACAGGACTGTGGTACTTTTAGACGATCTCTTTGAAGTGAGATGAGTGATGTCATAGTGTGTCTGCCGCGAGGCAGATCGAAAGAATAGCGCACTCGACAC
The DNA here is from genome assembly GCA_035521475.1 of Tremellales sp. Uapishka_1. Lineage (NCBI taxonomy): Eukaryota > Fungi > Basidiomycota > Tremellomycetes > Tremellales > Tremellales sp. Uapishka_1. The sequence continues at coordinate 50,702 of JASZXS010000040.1, read as the reverse complement.
TCAGAGTGTGTGGGACAATCGCGATTGTCCGGTTCATGCGATCGCTCCAGGCCCCTCAATCTGGTGTGCTGACCGGTCCAATCGTAAATGGTGAATCTTTCCTCCAGGCAGTCTCCAAACAACGGCTATCACAACGAGGATTCCAGGAGTTCAAAGCCTAGGGTTGCGGACATGAGCTCCTCTTATAGACATCAGGCATTCTCTGTCTGTCCAATGGACCTAGCCGTGGAAACACGAATCAGCTAGACCGGTGTGCTTCGAAAGACAGCAATGCCACCATCTTGCGCCACAAAGTTGCCACCCATGTTTTGACCGCGAGTGGACCGCTTCCATCTTCCTGACCTCGTCCTCGGTTCCTCCTTAATAACGCCCTCATCCAGCTACCATGTCCAACCCGCTCGACGCGCCATCAGGCGTGACGCGCCCAGTCGTTTTCTTTGATGTATCGATAGGTGACACGCCAGCTGGACGCATCAAAATGGGTACGCCACGGTCTTCTTCCCTCGCCATGAACCGTTGCTGACCAGCGGGAGCAGAGCTGTTCAGTGACATCACACCAAAGTATGATATTCCATATCTCTACAGTGGACAAATCATCTAACGCTTGACCTGACGTCTAGGACAGCGGAGAACTTCCGTCAGCTGTGTACGGGAGAACACCGGTATGTCGTCTGTTCTGAACCCGTCACACGGGAAGCTGACGTGAGGTGGTGCAGGATCAACCAGATGCCTCAAGGCTACAAGACGGCCACATTTCATCGGTAGGTCATCCATTCGTTTCGTCATATTCACACACCGGGGCCTTGGCTGACCATTGCTGCAGAGTGTAGGTCTTACCGTTCCCTGGCCTTCCAACCGTTCTAACGGGTCATACATGGTAGCATACCGCAGTTCATGATTCAAGGTGGTGATATACTCAAGGGAGACGGGACAGGGACGTTCTCCATCTATGGCGGAGCGTTCGAGGACGAGAACTTCACGGTGAAACATACAGGGCCAGGATTGCTATCGATGGTGAGCGCGTCTGGCCTGCTTCTGGTCTAACTGACGCCTTCCGTCTTTTCCCTTCCTCAGGCTAACTCCGGACCTGGAACGAATGGATGTCAAGTGAGTGTCCCCTTGTCCTCCTCGTTGCAGGACCAGCATACGAATTATCACTCCTCACCCAGTTCTTTATCACTGCTGCTCCCGCCGAGTTTCTTGATGGCAAACATACAGTCTTTGGCAGGGTGATTGATGGTCTGTTGACGGTGCGAAAGATCGAAAATGTACCTACGGGTGCCAATAACCGGTAAGTCAACGTTGTATTTTCCAAAAACGAGTAGGAAGCTGACTGCGACATGGGGAAATAGACCAAAATTGATCGTAAAGATCATGGAATGCGGGGAGATGTGAGGGGGCTAGCCGTGCAAGACGTTTTCGCATGCTCATTATATGCATCATGTCATTGACGTCCACCCCAGACGATCGTCTCGTACTATGCTTCGTCTCCTATCGCAGGGTGGACTACCGTCTGTCACCCCAAAATGACCGCTCGCAGCCTTTTTTCACTCCAGTCCAACATACCCCGCAGCCCTCCCAATCTACCAAAACATCAGCCCCAGCTCTCTCACACCAATGTACAGTACCTCACCGTTGTCTTCTCAAACATCTCGCTCGTCACTTGCGCCAAGAATCCCGGCACGCTCTGCCTTTCCACGATCCAGAAATGTCGGCATTCCTCCAGCCCACGAGCCATCGCGCCCGTCATCTGCATCGTTCCGAAATGACCTTCTTGCGATGCGAACTTGAGCGTCAGGCCCATCTTCCCCTTGGGCGCATACATCGACGTCAGGCGGATGTCGGAGCCGGACTCGTCGAACTTGATCCGCCAGCCTAAGAGGGAGTATACCGATTCGAGGAACTCCTTGGATTTATTGCCGAATATCTGCAACCGAAAGGTCAGGCATGCTAGAGGAGAGCAACAGAGAGCTGGATCCACCTCTTTTAGCCGCAGTAAGCGCTTTGCGTGATTCTTCTCCAGTTCCTCCTTTTCCCGCTCCAAGCGCTCAAAGCTGACTCGAGGGACGAGTCCCTGACCGACAACAGCTCCACCGTTATTATCCACTGCCTCGCTGCGATCGACCACCCTCAGTCGGTCCAATAACGCTTGATTTTCCTCCTTCAGATCGTCGAGCCTCTTTTGTCGGATCGCAAACTCCCTCGAGGCCGGGTTGTTCTTAAACTCGATGCACCGTTCTTTTTGGGGATTATACTCGCCCGAAGCGACGCGACGCATCAAGTCCGACACCTCTGCATCCAGCGTCGTGTTTGCAGACGTCAACTGAGCGATGGTGGATTCCAGTGACTCGATGTCTGATGCCAGACCTGGTCAGAGACTTCATGAAATACAGGCGGGCAACTCACCCTTTTCAAGTTGCGCAATCTTAGCTTCCGCTGCCATCAAGGCAGATTGTTTAACCAGACCTGCTCCATGGGTCAAGCGCTCTTCGACTTCTCTCGAGTCGCGCGAGATGCTCTCCAACTCGGACTTGTATGTTTCCACCAAAGTCTCCAGCTTCGAGATCTTTGTAGACTGATCACCGGTGCTAGCACTTGATGCACCATCGCCCTGAAACGGTTCATCAGCCGCTGTGTAGAGGCAGGACAAGTAGAGTCCACTTACACTGGATCGCAGGATGTCTATCTCCTTCCTCAAGACCTCTTCTCGCTTCTCCGAGCTTCGTCGGCCCTCTTTGGCCCATCGCAACTCTCGGTCCACCTCTTCCTTTCCCCGCGTCAAAGTGTTGATTGCACTCGTGCTTTCTCTGACGAGGTGATCGTGCCTCTCTTGCAGTGCTCGAGCTTGTTCCTGGGATGCGGACAGCTCCTCCAGAGTTTGCGCATGCAGCGTCGATAAAGTGGATAGACGGTACTGGTAATCTGACGAGTTGGGCGAAGAAGTAGGCGGGAAGGTTTGGGTCAATGAACTGTTTGCGTTGATACATCAGCCAAGGCATTCGGCGGAACGAAAGGTGGATTCACTCCATCTCCCTGCGGGCTCTCTCGAGATGGGCTTGGAGGATATTGATTTCTTCTCGTAACCGCTTCTCCGTCTCCTTGGTCGCGCGATCGATACTATCCGATTCCTTCTTCTTCTGCCTAAATTCGTACACCTCGCTCTCCAATGCCGAGTTCTTCTGTTTGAGTAACGACAGATGTCCCGATTGACCTTTTCTTGAAGTCAGCGATTCTTGCTTAGCAATAGATAAAGTAGACATACGCGCAAGCTCGTCTCTCATCACCTTCTCCGTTTTACTTTCCGCCACATCCCTCTCCATCCCCTGACGTCCCTCCTCGACTCGCCTGCGGGCCTCTTCCAAATCGATGGAAAGGCTTTCAGCCCGCGACTTCCAGTTTTTCAGATTGTTTCGCTCCTCCTCTACTTCTGCTATCCTCGAACTCAACAAATAAATCTCTTTCTTCGATGATTCACTCAGCGACGAGTGATCTCGAGAGAGCTTTCTGTGGTCGTGTTCCATCTTGGAGAACGACGACGACATCAGCGAATTTTGTTGACGCAAGTCTCTGAGTTCAGACGACATGCGTAGCTGAGATCGGCGTGAATGGAGTCAATATTCGAGCAAGAATATTTAGTTGAACGAAAAACATACTCTTTCAGAGGACCATTCCATTTCTCTTTCTTCTCCGGTGGCCTTTTCTCTCCTCTCCGAATCCAGCAGTGCGATCATGTCATTCTTGAGCTTCTCAATCTCCGTCTGTTGCTGAGCGATCTGTGCAGCTTGCTCCGCTTCTCGCTTTTCCAGGACAAGCACCTGTCGATGTCGATTGCTCGACTCGTACTGTGCCGCATGGAGCGCTTTACGTGTCGCCGTCGAGTCTGAAGAAACGTTCAGCTCAAAGATAAGGGAGACAAGGCGGACAAACCGATTTCCAACCCGGCATCAGTGGCTCCACGCTTTCCCAGTGCTGAAGACCTTTGGGAAGCGGACAGTAAAGCATCGAGTGGATGTCTGGGTGATTCCATGGCTTGGGTGGCAAACGACGGGTGTAAGCGAGTGGGATGTTGACGTATCCGTGGTTGTTGTTGTCGGTAGAGACGTGTTTTACGACGTTTGGGAGCTCGACAACTCAATGGGAGGGCAAAGTTGCCGAATCGGGTGATTTGTAAATCACGTGATCCGAAAAGTTGGGACGCAGGGGTCCAGGTGGTCTATCTAATCTCTGAACTACCAGCTGAACATACACAATGTCGGACCCCTCCTCGTCAACAGAAGCACACTCATCCGTCATATTCCCCTCCGAAGAGTTGCCTCCCAATGCCGTCCACGTGAAAGGTCCCGACTTCAATAATCCAATCACTCTCCAGGACTTGTTGACGAGTTATGAGACGATTGGGTTCCAAGCAACCGGTTTGGCAAGAGCTATACGCATCATAGACGAGATGGTGCGCTCTTGTATCTTTACAAGAAGTCTTCGATACTGACCCGTTTCGAAGAGGAAGCGAAGGAAAGACCCCGAGAAGCCTCTTACTTTGTTCCTCGGATTCACCTCAAACCTCATCTCTTCCGGTCTGCGCGAGGTCATCAAATTCCTGGTCCAAAACAAATTGGTTGACTGCCTCGTCACCACAGCAGGTGGTGTAGAGGAAGATTTTGTGAAATGTCTAGGACAGACGGTCTTGGGCGAATTTCATTTGGACGGAGCAGGGTTAAGGAAGAAGGGGTGAGTGGAGTTTGCGGTCCATCTAGAGAAGGAAGGCTCACGGTCATCACGTCAGATTGAACCGGATAGGCAATCTCCTGGTACCTAACTCAAATTACTGCTCGTTCGAGGACTGGGTTGTTCCTATCCTCAATTCGATGTTGGAGGAACAGGAAGGACCGGAAAAGACCAAATGGTCCCCGTCGTCCGTCATCAACCGATTAGGGAAAGAGATCGATAACGAGGAGAGCGTGTACTATTGGTGCTACAAGGTGTGTTTCTTCGTAAACTCACACTTGATACCCTCGAACCTGATTCGTTATAGAATGACATACCCGTGTTCTGTCCTGCGCTGACGGATGGCTCGCTGGGCGACATGATTTACTTCCACACATACAAATCGTCACCTCAACAATTGACGATCGATATTGTGGCTGACATACGGAAACTCAACGATATGAGCGTGCACGCCAAGCAAGCTGGGATGATTGTTTTGGGTGGAGGAGTCTGCAAGCATCAGATCGCTAATGCAATGCTGTTTGTGAGTACGACCAGGGTTGATTTTATAGCCCGATGCTCAAACTCCGTCTCAGAGGAACGGTGCAGACTATGCGGTATACATCAACACGGGACAGGAGGTCAGCTAGACTATTCTTTTGAAGAATACCAGCTGAGCAGAATGGCACAGTTCGACGGGTCAGACTCTGGCGCTCGACCGGACGAGGCGGTTTCCTGGGGCAAGATTCGAGCAGGTGCTGAAAGCGTGAAGGTACGTAAACAAGCAGCTTTGTTCACGAACGTCGGCTTATCAGCTTGCTTTCTAGGTCTACGCTGAGGCGACCCTTGTCTTCCCTCTCGTGGTTGCTGCTACATTTGGCAAGGCCCACTGGGCAGAGCAAGCCGCTGCGAAGGCTGCGAATAAGGAGTGAACTAGATAATGGACGCATTCCTGTACCCAATCTCTCGACTTGTCTTCATTCCTTGCTGAAGCGCTTAGCTCACCGGCATCTTACCTGTACTACCCTGCATTCCCTACATAGACATGCATGCATCTCCCTCACAAGGCACATTGGGCCGAGTCCGATGGCGGATTGACCAGCGGTTGCTTTTGAAATCCGCCATTCGCCGCCCGCTTATAATACGCGTCTGGCGACTCATCTCCTTTCAGTGTTTCTCTTGTACCATCCTTAATGTCGACATCCCCCGCCCCTCCTAGTCCCGTGTATTATATCTAGCCATGTCTGTCAGGTCATCTGCCGTGCAGATTGTGCGGCCGCCTGTCGTCGCCAAAGCTGCTGAGGGTGTAGATGGCAAGGAAAAGGGGAAAAGAGGTGAGTTCCCGTGATTTGCTTTGCGTGTCCAGAGACTGATGGCTGTGCGCGGCCCAGATGGGACGCAGAGGCTTTGTCGTAACGTCTTGATATATGGGTCAGCTATCTCTCGAGCTCGGAAACCCCGTCGACAAGCTGACTATCCTGCCAGGTCGTGTAAATACCAAGACCAAGGAGTGAGTAGAGATTCTGAGGAGGCGGTCTAACCTTGAAGTGCGTCTATTATCATCCTCCTGTACGTGTTCGCTTGCCTCATACGCTTCGTGAATGCTCTCCTGACCATCTTGATAGCCCGGGGTCGACCCGACGCAAACAACTCCACCTAAAAAGTTGAGGTAGATTGATCTCCCCTACCTCAGTCCGCTTGACGCTGAGTCGTAACAGCCCATCACTACCTCCCTCCACTCCTGCAACCGAGTCGAAAAGCACATCATCAAGTGGAATCGGATTGCTAGGAGCTGGACATCTTTCGGCCCCGGTCTTTGTCCCTAAAGCGCCCATGGATACCTCGCCGCGACCCAGCTCGCCTATCGTCAACGTGCAACCTCCGGCACCCCAATGGCCATCACTGGCTCAATCCGGAGGTCTGCTTGGTACCGAATTGAACGGTGGTGCGCTACAGCAGCAGGCGAGTCTGTTCATTCTCCTACTCATGAGCGGATTCCCTGACTATCTCGAATTGCAGATCACCTACGACGAAAGTCTGCTGGGACTGGAGCATCAGCATGGATTGGACGCCAAGATGTACATATCCCAGCAGAATGTCCGACACCCTGTGCGTGTCTGGCCCACCCACTCTTCGGCCTTTCACTGACTAGTATCTTGAGTAACCAGCTTGACCACCACCTGTATACCGCACCTTTACCCCATCTCACCAACACCGGCGCGCACCCCCTTCACTCCTTTTTCATTCCGGACGACCTTCGTCGTTTCATCCACGCGAGACAGGAGGCTACCATTGCTGGGACTGGCACAGCTACCGGTCTTCCCGCAGAGGTACACGTTTACCACTCGCTGATGCCTGTAGGAGGCGAGGGCACCGTGGTTCCTCCTTCGAGGGTGTTTCATCATCCTGCACATGTTTACAGGGCTGTTAGCTCGGTTGACGGCAATGTGTACTGCTTGAGGAGGATAGAAGGTATGTCTTTCGTCGTGGTCCTCGGTTTTCACAGTGTCTGACGGAAGTCTGTGAGATAGGATTCAAGCTGGTGAACGAGCAGGCATTCGGGGCTATCGAGACCTGGAGACGGATGAAGCATCCAAATATTGTCAGTCTACGCGAAGCATTCACCACCAAAGCTTTCAATGACAACTGTAAATAACACCCATAATGTTTCCGCGTCCCCCAATTGCTGACCACCCTCAAGCCCTCATACTGGTCTACGACTTCCATCCCGACTCCACAACGACATGGGAAGAACACATGACAACCGAGGCCCCAAAACCCATGGGAAGGCGAAGAGTCTTAGTGCCCATCCCAGAACGACTCTTGTGGTCCTACATCACCCAGGTCGCAAACGCTCTCAAAGCGATTCACAGTTCAAACTTGTCTGCGCGTAATCTGGATCCTACAAAATTATTGATTACTGGGAAGAATCGGTATGTTTATGCGTACTTGGTCGGGACGGCACTGACATTCCCAGAATTCGATTGAACGGATGCGGCATTCTTGATGTCTTGGCGTACGACGCGACTACCCCGATCTCGGCTTATCAACAAGACGATCTGGTGTCATTTGGCAAACTCATCATCTCGCTATGCTGTGAACATTTTGCTGGTCAGCACCCCGGAACTCCCCTAGAATACATTGGACGAACCTATTCGCCTGACGTACAAAACTTGGTGCTCTTCTTGATCTCGAAGCCATCACCTATGAAGACGGTCGACGACGTGATCAGCATGCTTGGAGCGAGGATACTGAATGATTTCGATGCAATGCAAAAGTGAGTCACTGTTCCTGCAAGTCTAAATTGTGCTGACGGTTCGGCGCGCAGTTACGCGGATTCGTTGGAGAGCGAATTGCAGTCTGAAGTGGAGAATGGCCGATTGGTTCGGTTGATGGCCAAGTTGGGCTTCATCAACGAGCGTGCAGAGTGAGTCAAGTTTATTACTCGTATTAGATGGATTCTCATACACTGCTAGGTTCGAGTTGGACTCGAGATGGTCCGATACGGGGGATCGGTACATTGTCAAACTGTTTAGGGACTACGTCTTCCATTCCATTGGGGCGGATGGGACGCCCGTGTTGGATCTGAGTCATGTCTTGACCTGTCTTAATAAGGTATGTATCCCCCCACGAGGCTGCGAGGGCTCTGTTGACTGTATGAAATGCAGTTGGATGCCGGACTGGACGAAAGGATAATGCTCGTCTCGCGAGACGACCAGTCTTGTTTGGTGGTATCTTACCGTGAAATCAAAAACTGTATCGAGGCGGCCTTCAAGTGAGTGCGGTCGCGCACGAGGACAGTGTGAGTAGTGGCGCTGATTGAAGTCCGATAGCGAGCTGCGGATCGCAGGGAATCCGCTGAGGGGTATAGGCGGACATCGTTGATGATCTAGTCAGACAAAAGTATTCAAACCCGTAAAAAAATGATGCAAAACCAGTGTAAAATGCAGGCTGCGGGACTACTCTACTCCTCCTCGTCCTCCTCTCTCCGGATTTGCTCCTCTAGCCTCTCCCTTTCCAACTGCCTCATCTTGAACAGCGTCATGCTTTCAAATTCGGAGCTCCGGTCGGGCGCGATCTGCCGCTCCACTGGTCTCCCGTTACTCGCGAGGAGTTGCTCCATCGTAATTCCACCTCCTACGTCCGCCGAGTCGAACGTCTTACCACCGGTCTCAACCTTCGTATTTACGTTTGAATGTTTGCTCGCCCATTGGACCCATTTTGGCTCTTCCCCTGTCACCCATTTCGCCTGGACGCCAACATCAAGCCCATTCGTCCCGGACGCCTGGTGGTCTTTCCAGCACGCCCAACATCCGCCCCAATTTGCACTCGTAAACTGAACGGTAGCCTTTTTGCCCTTCTTCTTCTTCGGCGGATCCTTCAGCAATAGAGCGGAGATTGGACCGTATTTACTCGTGAGGAGATCCTGGAGCGCCTGCGTGGACGATTCGGCGATGGTGGAGGAAGGGGAGAATTGAAGCGAGAGCGTCACGTCCGCGGGTGTGATGGGGGGGATCGTGGAGCTGATGTCGGATTTGGGAGGAGGTGGTGGTGGTGGGATGTTGGCGAGGTTTGCCAAACGTTGCTTCTCGGCGAGCATCTTTCGGCCATCCTCTTTGATGGTCTCTTCCAGTGCTGCCTGTTGTCTCTGCTTCACCGCTTCGACTTTACGTTTTTTGTGGTCTTCCTCTCGCGCGGTCAACGCCTGGTCCACGCTGTCAGCCTGACTCTTATAGCAGCGATAATATACGTACGTCGACCATGTCTTTCCGCTTCTTGTCGAGTTCTGCATACTTGGCTTTCTTGAGCCGGTCGCCCTCTAGCTTCGTATCGATGTAATTCCGCTTAGCAGCATTAAGAAGCAGGTCTTTCGATAGACCGAGGGCCTCGAACTCGATCTTCGCCTCGGGAGACTTGTTCTGGAGAGCACCAAACGTCAGTACGCTGGTTGTATGGAAACACAGGCACTTGGCAGACTTACCTTGTCTGGATGACACCGCAGGGACTTCTTTCGATAGGCGCGCTCGATCTCCTTCTCCGTCGAGGTAGAAGGGATACCCAGGAGGGCATAGGGATCCAGAGCTGCTTCCTCCTCACTCAGAAGAGGGGCCATCCTAAGTGGTAACGACAGAGAACAAGAAGTAGAGGATAGGATCTCAGCGACAGCGCAAGGTTACTAGGAGGTTATTGCCACACAACCTTTGACGTGTGTTTTCATATCAACCTCTGTTTACACCTTAGTGTCCTGTCCTCGTGTTCTCTACATCATGATGCAGGCTTGGGGATCTTGGCAAGCAGAGCCTGACACAGCATGACAGAGGATCTGAAAGGAGCAAGGTCATGCATGCGTGATGGAAACATTATTTCGGATGGTTGAGCAGCGAGCAGGCGGAAGCAAATCACGAGCATCGGAAAAGTTGGACCGGATCTCTCCATTCCACCCCCTACAGTTGTACCCTCAACCACTGCCCGATGCTCTCTCGAATATTGCCAGTCAGAACCTCAATACTGACGCTCACACGCACCCTCATGTCCTCTGCGCCCGCCGCCGCTGCCCCAGCCGAGGGAAGTCGAGCAAGAACGCCCACCAGAATCCCGGGTCCCGTTGAGCTGTCTATGCAGACCAAGGTGGGCTCGACAACTCTTTCGTCCTGCTTGTCATTGGCTGATCTATTTGGTGGTGTAGCTTCACGACGCCTTCAATCCAGTTTTGATGAGGATATCGAACGACTCGAGTAAACATGCGCACCATACAGCGATGCGAGCTCAAGGGGGAGGTAACGGCGAGACTCGTCAGTGTAGTCTCTTGATCCGCTGTATCGAGGGCTAATGTGGCTGGAGCGCAGACTTTGCTGTGCACCTTGTTTCAGCTGTCTTTTCCGGGAAACCACAAATAGCGCGACATCGTTTGGTCAATACCTTGTTGAAGGAGGAGTTTGACGACAAGGGGTTACATGCGCTAAGTCTGAGACTGAAGACACCCGAGGAGTTTGAGAAGGAGGGCGGGGGTCGTAGNNNNAAGCTGTAGCTAGGGTGGGTAAGAGTGGATTGTATGACATTGCCACTGAGGAAATGGTGAAGGGATCGCTGTATCAAGAGGCCCGACGTCACATCATGATGTGAGCTGATGCTTTCCTATCAATCTGGAGTTGATCTACTTTTGCCCTCTTCATCGACAGCAAATGCCGGTATCAAGCAACACAAAAGACAAGTTCATCGCCCTCCCTCAAGTCAGCTCGGAGTCTGGTCACACGCCTTCCATGACACCTCAGATGTCCCATCTCGCTCTCATCTAGATTCCCCTCCCTCGACGCTTCCCTACCTTCCGCGTGCTCCGTTCACCTTGTGCATGCTCGTCGTCTTTCCGTCTCCTGTCACACTTTGCTTTTCTCTTTATCTTTGGGCGGTGTGGAAGTCACCTCTGATCTCGCCCACCAGTCGGTTTCCCGTCGTTCTTCTGCGAGTCGCACCGTTCTCCTCAAGCCTTCCATGACGTGCAAAGTCAGATTCTCCGTTTGTTCACCGCAAAGATGCTCCTCCGCAGAGGGGAATGTAACGGTCGGCATCACTTTTTCCGGCTTTTTGGGTTTCCGGCTTTTTGGGAAAAGCTTCTCCCGCAAAGTACGTCGTCGTGGGTTGGTCTCCGAAGCTCGTTTCGTTTTAGCAGGACCCGGGAAGATTGACGATTTCGTATTCGGCCGCATAGATCAAACACCGGTCCGCCAGAGCCTCGAAGAAGCAGGAGGGAAGGATCCATTCGGAAGGGCCGATGAAACAGGACGGTATTTGACCACTCGCCCAACCGAGACCCAGTCGATAAAGAGATGGTTGCAGCAGCACGCTGACTCTTGATATTGGGGGTTCTTGAAGCCGGGTCAAGTTGGTGAGAAACCATTCTTCGTCTACGTTTGATACACAAATCTTCACATGGTCGGAAGCGGGCTTGCTTATCGAATAGTCTGCGTGCAAGCCAACACCAGGCCAAGGTGGTGTCGGGGACGTACTTGAAAGTTCGGGAGGGATTCCGGTTGGAAAGAGGAAGGTGGTTGGGGAGTCTCCTCTTGAGGAAGGGAAGGAGCTGTAGATCGTTCCTGATATCCACACCGGATCCTCAGCGTTAGCTTTAAGTGAGTAAGCGTGATGAGCACTCGCCAATACTGGCAGCATGATTATGAAGCAAAGGAAGAGAGAGCCGAGTTCGTCAAGGACCCCCAAGTTAGGTGGCGACTCTTACCCGATCGGGAAGTGGCCGGCCGTTTCAGTGAGGCGAGCGTGGTTGTCAAATCAAATCGCGATGTCATCGTGCTTTGCAGGTGATGGAGACACGAGAGCCCTCAACAGATAGCAATCCGATGTATTGCAATGCATATTAATTGTCATGGAAAGCATAGTAGGCAAAAGAAGCAAGGCATAAAGAAGGAAAGAGGTGGTTGAGACCGGATGAGATGCGAGCATGAGGAGGCGTAGGGTTTGCGTAGCGGACGGAGCAGTTCATTTTACTCGGGATTGGAGGGATTGTATTCGGAGTCTACGGGAAGAGTCCTAATGTCAGCGTTGCGTTGCGGTCTGCTATTGACGGAGACGCCAGACCTGTACTCGTGTCGCTATCCTTGCTCTTCCCTTCTCCTTTACTCTCGCTCTCACTCTCGCTCGCACTTTCGCTCTCACTCTCTCTCGCACTCTCGCTCTCAGTGTCGATCCCCGTATATGTCCCCTTATATTTCCTAGCGGCCTTCTCCCAACACTTTCGCATCCTTGGACATAACTCTTCCAGACAACCGGTGACGAGAAACTCCTCTCGTGTGGTGAATTTCACCTTGGGCGGTAATGTTCCCCGCTCCTTGAACGTCTTCGCTAGGGATGCGTTGACTCCTTCAATAATTTTGCCTGGTATCATATACTGGTAAAGCTTTCGGTCAATAACGAAATCGATTTCCGATGTCGCGCATAGGCAGAGATTGCCGCAGATGTCGGTTAAGGAGTTTTTCAATAGTAGCGCGTAATCATCGGAAAGGTCAGGAAAGAAGAACCGAGCCTTGGCTGGTTTACCGATGTCTGCATCCATCGCATTCCCAAGCGACTTAGCATCCATCGACCACGCTGTCTTGAACGTGATCGCTATTTCGTCGACTTGTCGGATGAGAGGAAGGAGAGCATTCACGTCATGTTCGCCGAATTCGATGTTGTGCAGGATAAGAGACAAGGGTCGGAGTGCTCCAATAACGTTGAGATACAGGTCCACGTCGGGGCAAGCAGGCTGAGGCCACTTGATGATCAAGACCTGCAAGCGGGGCAGTTCAATGGTGCCTCCCGAATGTGGTAGGTGGAAAGTATGGGGGTAGTCGAGCTGGAGTGTCTTGATCTTCGAGAGCAAGTTCGCTTTGGTGTTGTTGACTGAGTTGAACCAACCGAGGAAGACGTTCTCTCGATTGTTCTCGGTGATGTGAAGCTTTTCGTACAACAGTCGTCCGGCAACCTCGTGATGGGCGCGACAGAGTTGTAAACATCTTCCCAAGGTTTGTCGATCGGCGTAGTGCATGATTCGAGGGAAAATGTCATTACCGCCCATGGTGACTTCAGTGGGCGTGTTCCGACCAGCGACGAGTCGTCCCTTGTGCTTGCGCGTACTTCGTCGAAGTGGTTGGACAGGGTCCTTCGGCATTGTCGTCAAGGGCGTCAGGTGGGCTTTTCGCTTTGTCGAAAGAGCGGGATGAGGTAGAAGGGGTCCGCCTGAGCAGAGATGAGTGACGAAGAGGAGGGGCAACAAGACAAGGAGGAATTGGGGATGAGGTGAGGCGCAACGGGCCAAGGAAAACGAATGTCAAGAAGGTTGCTTGGATACCGGTCACCAAGCTTCTTCGTGACGTCACACACTAGCTGAGGCGACACCGGTACAAGTGGGGGACTATCCCGTCTAGCTATTGCGAGAGACCCAGTTCCACTGCGGTACGAAGACCCTTGTGTGGAGTGTATATTCCTACGGAGCTCATCCGACCGGCTTCAGAGCATGATGTATACATGCATGGTGATCATATCGCGGATGAATATGAAACGATAGACAGGGGAAATCATAGAGAAGAGTGGGACATGGGAGGTGAAGATCAAAGAGCACGAAGCCGGCGTGCCATAGGGGGAGAGCGTGGGAAGGATGATCGAGAGGAGGTTTGGGCAATGAGCAGAGAGGTGGAATCGTTGCGGTGAGGATTGAGTTGAAGAACGAACAGGGAATCAGCTGGATTCGAAGGGGCGAAGACAGGTCAGCAAACAGTCCAGGCTTTTCCTGAATTGCTCACCTTGATCGCGCCTAAGCCCCACTTCCCTTTTCTCTCTGTGCCTTTACATACTTGTCCTCCCATTCCACGTCCTCGACCCAGGATCTGCGGGTCTCAGGATCTAACTGCCATTGGCGACCAGCATGAATATATTCGGCTTTCGTAGTGAAGGTGATTGTGGGAGGTTTCCTGCCTTTCGCCTCACAAGCGCTAGTCACGGTCTCCACCAGCTGCTTGTGCTTGAGCTGCACCTCGTGACGAGCGCTGAAGCTTGAAAGTCTGGATGACTCCAAAAAAGTGTCGAATTCCGGCTCGTGTGCCACCCATTGCCTGTAGTAAAGCATTCCGGCGACATTGACGAATTCGATATGAGAGATTGAGGTCATACAGAGTTGGAATAAACTACCTCTCCATTGTCTCAACCCTTGGAAGACGAAATGAACCGCAAGGGTTCCTTTTAGACGAGCGACAATCGGCATAACGAAAGACGGGGACCGCCAGCCGATACAAAAAGATATATCGTTAACGTGTCGCAGAAGAGGTAAGAGGTCGCAAGCCATCTCTTTGTTGCTCATCATCGAGGAAGTCTTGCCGCAGAAACAATAGCCCTCTCGGTCGAGATTGCTCAGAACAACGGACGAAGGTCGGAGAGCATGAAGGCTGACGAGATCGGGTTTATGCTTCCAGTGGCCGCCGAAGGTCTCGATAACCAAGACTTCCAAGTTGGGGACTTTGTCTTCCAGGCGATGATGTGCCATGTAGAACTCGTAAGGCGATTCCAGTCGCAGAGTTCGGACCAAGCCCCACAGTCCATCCTTGGTGTTCCTTCGCTTTCGAAAAAGACCGGCGAGCACTCTCATTCGATTGCTCTTGACCTGATCGCGAGAACATCCCATGGTGATTCGAAGAGTTTTGTACTTGAGTTCTCCGGCAATGCCGTAAAAGAATTTCGAAACACGAAGACAGGTGTTCAGTGCCCAACAATCGGTGAGAGACAATATCATCTTGGTGATCTCCGCTGGCAAGGAGGGGCGGTGGGGATCCGCTGGGAGTGGCGCATGCTGGGGGAGGATAACCGCCTGCGACATCACGGCCTCAGACCCCAGACGGATTAGCAGCGAGTTCAACTCACGCGAGGCATGATGCCGTATTCCGCCGCTTGCAAATCGTGAGGCGAGTCCTGATGAGTTGTCGAAGCGGGGCTAATGAAAGGGAGTTGAAGAGGATGATGAGAAGATCAAGTGGGAGGAAAGTGAAGGCGTGAGCTGATGATGCTCGTGCCTGGTTACCGGTACTCTAGCCGTGTTTCAGGTAGACACTAGTTTCGACAGCGCCGTATCCAGGGTTGACGAGTCAGAGATCCCCTTCAACGCATCGTTCACCGGAGTCTTTGAGAAACGGACAGTCTTTCGTTGATTAATCACATGCATAGGGAATGAGTTCGAGTATATAACGACGGAGCAGGAACTGGGAGATCTGGATAGGGCAGGGGGTATGGGGAGTTCGTGATAGACAGAGTGGAATAAGACACCGTGGACTGGAGGCGAGGCATCGGGTCGTAGTGAAGATTAATACCTGTTGAGACGTTGCGGTTCAGCCGGAAGCGAGACTTGACGATACCGATTTACGAGGTATGGAGACATAACTCAGCGTGCGCTCAAGTGAGCATTTACCTTATCGCGTCTGCTGATCTTCCCTCTCTTTTCCTCTTCTTTGCCATTCCTCTTCCTTCCCCACTTCCTTGACTCTTCTGTCACGAATGACAATTAGCGCCGACATAAGCGGCTCTCAAGGTGAAGGTCAATCTAAGCGGTTGGACCCTTCTATTTCAAAATCTTTCTGCTAGTCTTTCTTCGAGTTCCTTATACAGTGACTGTCTTCCGCTGGGAGCCGAACTGATCGTTTGGAAATATAGTTTCTTCTCTCTTTCGTGGCTACGGAGAGAGCCTCGGGTACAGGAGCTCGACAATATTGACGAATTCGGCAGCGAACTTTGCATTCCGGCAGAGGGCGAGCGATACTGTCATCGGATCGCAACCGGGATGCCAAAGATTTGAGTGGTGTGATGACATGGTGTGGTGCTGATATATAAGAAGACATTCAGGGCGGCAAGGTAGATATGGTGAGAAGGAAAGGAGGGGATGTGGCAGGATTTCTAGAAGTACGGCGTTGTCGTGTGCCTGTGCTTGCTGATATCGAACCGGCCATTGAGCATTCTCGTCTGCTCGGCAGATATCGAGTGTATTGACAGCCGTGTGCTTTGACTCGAAGTCGGATCGTCAAGAAAGCTCCAGCGGTAGCTATGCACAATCTGCAGTGTAGTAATCGAGAAGCTCGAAGGTGCCGTTAGTCGATACATGATCCTATGGGAAGCCTCGATGCTTTCACCAACGCGTCCGCGGTGCATTCACAAGCTTATGTATGTATGACCATTATTGACCGCCTAAAGCCGATGGAGTCTACTCAGCGGTATGCTGGATCAGCAAAATGGTGACACAAGGCAGATGTACAAGTAAGGAGGAAAGAAAGTTGCCTCTTTGCGCTAGAAAGGGGCCATGTACGAGTATACCCCCCATTTGAAAATCCCAAGAAATATGTGGCATCGGAAAAAGGGACTCGCCACTCTCGCTCTCTGCTGATTGGACGCTTCATTGTCGGCTATCACGGCGGAAGAAGGGGTATTTGGAGCTGTCCTCATGAGCCCTGTCTCAAGGGCGTGATGCCGCGGGGCAACAATGAGGAAAGGAGGGCAGCTTGATTGTGTGTGCTACGCTACATGGCACGAGCCACAGTCCCACTCTGTATGCAATAGAAGAATCCCACAAACAAAGCACTCTTTCCGAAAGCCCGATATACCCGGCCCAGGGTGATCACTGCTCGCCTATAGGTCAGCGATGCTATCTCGTCTCTCAGCCAATCAGAGTGCACCATTTACAGGGCCGCTGCCGTACTTTTCCAGGGCCCCGTTTGATTACTTTCTCCCATCTCTCTGCTCCGCCGCTTTCCCGCTGGAAATCCGCCGGAGGGAAAAAAACCCGAACCAGCCGCGACAGCTTCTTTTCCTCCATCGACCTGCTTTTACCTTGCATCTCACCTAGACACAAAGCGTCCCCGATCATTGCATAAAACAGCCTCAATAGACAATCACAAAAAGGGGTCGCATCGCCCGAAGAACACACATCTACTACTGTACGTCCACGTCTTTTCCCCCAACGAAACCGATCCTTGCGTCCGGATCTGATCCGTTTGTTCCTCCTACAGCAAAACCAACCGATCCCTGCACCTTCAAGCAAGTCACTTTCTTTCTCCTGGAGACCCTCGTGCCCCATTGTTAACCTATCGTCTCTCACTTTTACAGTCACACATAGCAGTGAGTTTCATCCCCCACCCACCTAGCCCCAGTCCCCATCGCTTCCGAGACTGACTTGCCGCCGCCCAGTGTGTGGTGTCGGGTTCATCTGTCATATCAAAGGCCATGGAAACCACAAAATCGTGAGCGATGCCCGAAGCATCCTCTGCAACATGACCCATCGAGGGGCGAGTGAGTGCTACCCCGATCCGCCGCCGATCTCCCCTCTGACTAGACTTTTCTTCTTTTTAGCCGGTGCGGACGCCCGAGATGGAGATGGTGCCGGAGTGATGACGGGTATCCCCCACGAGTTCTTTGTCCGAGAGACCATCCACTCGTTCACCGCGACGATCCCCTCCGAGGGCCATTATGCCGTTGGAAACGTCTTCCTCTCGCAAACCGAGTTTGCCGAGCAGAAAAAGGTGTTTGAGACGCTCGCCCAGGAGCTCGAGCTCAGAGTCTTGGGATGGAGAGAGGTCCCCACCGACAACACCATCCTTGGTCCGGCTTCGCGATCCAAGGAACCCAAAATCATGCAGCCCTTCGTTGTCCTGGACAAGCACTACGGTCCCGGACAGGAGAGCCAGGGAGGAACGTTCGATGAGCGACACTTCCTCCGACAACTCTACGTGCTCAGAAAGCATGCCACGCACAAAATGTAAGTCTCGCGATTAAGAAGCAGAACTGACGATACAGCTCCCTCACCAAGGGATTCTATATCTGTTCCCTCACCCCGTCCAACATCGTCTACAAGGGACAACTCTCCCCCGTCCAAGTGTACAACTACTACCACGATCTCAATCACGCCCTCTACGCCTCCCATTTTGCCCTCGTCCACTCGCGATTCTCTACCAATACGTTCCCCTCATGGGATCGAGCTCAGCCCATGAGGTGGGCCGCTCACAACGGAGAAATCAACACGGTCCGAGGAAACAAGAACTGGATGCGAGCCAGAGAGGGTCATCTCAAGTCGGAGCATTTCGGTGACGAGCTCGACCTGCTCTACCCTATTGTCGAGAACGGTGGTTCCGATTCCGCGGCTTTCGACAACGTGTTGGAGCTGTTGGTCGTAAACGGTGTTCTCACTCTTCCCGAGGCGGTCATGATGCTTGTCCCCGAAGCGTGGCAGAACAACGACTTGATGGAGCCAGAGAAGAAGGCGTTCTACACCTGGGCTGGATGTCTTATGGAGCCATGGGACGGACCCGCTCTCTTCACTTTCTCGGACGGTCGATACTGCGGTGCAAACCTCGACCGAAACGGTCTCCGACCCTGTCGATATGTCGTCACCTCGGACGACATCATGGTCTGTGCTTCGGAAGTCGGTACCATCACCATCGAGCCCGAGAGAATCATCCAGAAAGGCCGACTAAAGCCCGGACGTATGCTGCTCGTCGACACCAAGGAGGGTCGAATCGTTGACGACAAGGAGTTGAAGCTCACCACCGCGCGAAGGCAGCCGTTCGCTGCTTGGGTCGAGTCTCAGGTCCTCAAGCTGCCCGAGATTGTCCGACGAGTCAAGCGAGAGGAATCTGTCGAGGTTGTGCTGGACGACTCCCCCTTGTCGACCGACCCCAAACTTCTCGCTTTCGGATTCACCATTGAACAGCTCAACATGTTGATGTTGCCAATGGTCCAGGAAGGTCACGAGGCACTCGGATCTATGGGTAACGATGCCGCTCTTGCCTGCATGTCATCCACCGCCCGAACCATCTACGACTACTTCCGACAACTTTTTGCTCAAGTCACCAACCCCCCTATCGATCCTATCCGAGAAGCCATCGTCATGTCGCTCCAAACCATGGTCGGAAAGGAGGGCAACTTGCTCGAAATGAAGGCCGACCAGTGCCACAAACTCCTCCTCGAATCCCCCATCCTTACCATCCAAGAAATGAACGCCATCAAGCATCTCAAGCTCTCGCACAGAGACTGGCCATCCATCACCATTGACATCACCTTCGACAAGGGAGAGGGTCTTCCAGGATACAGGAACGCTCTCAACCGAGTCCGACAGGAATCGCTGAGCGCTGTCGCTGCGGGTTTCAAGGTCATTGTCCTTTCCGATCGAGCCACCTCACCCGAGCGAGTTGCTCTCTCGGCTCTCCTGGCTACTGGTGGCGTCCACCACTACTTGGTGGCCCAGAAGAAGCGATCCGATGTGGCCATCATGGTTGAGACCGGAGAGGCTAGAGAGATCCACCACATGTGTGTGTTGGTTGGATACGGTGCCGATGCCGTCTGTCCTTGGTTGATGATGGAGATGATTTACAAGGTTGACAAGGAAGGACTGTGAGTACTGGTTCTTATTCCAGTATTCCGACCACTGACTCCGATCTTAGGGCCAAAGACGGTCAATCGGGCGAAAAGCTCATCTCCAATTACCGAAAGGCGACCGACGAGGGTATCTTGAAGGTCCTCTCCAAGATGGGTGTGTCGACTCTCGCCTCTTACAAGGGTGCTCAACTTTTCGAGGCCCTTGGTATCCACGAGGAGGTAATCGCCGAGTGCTTCATCGGCACCGCGTCGCGAGTGCAGGGTTCGACTTTTGAGCTCCTCGCTATGGATGCCTTCGAGTTCCACGAGCGAGCTTGGCCTTCTCGAGACACCGTCACCATCCCAGGAATGGTGAGTCTTCGTCGTCTGTGTGTAAAACATCGCTCCGGTCTGATGTTCCATCCAGCCTGAGAACGGAGAGTACCATTACCGACAGGGTTCCGAGCTGCGAATCAACGACCCCGTCTCTATCGCTCAGCTCCAGGATGCTGTCAGACAGAAGAACCAGAACGCCTACGATGCCTACTCCAAGAACTCGCGAGAGTCCATCAAGCGCGGTACGCTCCGAGGTCTGCTCGAGTTTGATTTCGATGGAGCCAAATCCGTCCCTATCGAACAGGTCGAGCCTTGGAACGAGATTGTCCGACGATGTGTCACTGGTGCCATGTCGTACGGATCCATCTCGATGGAGGCTCATGCTACCCTTGCCGTGGCGATGAACCGACTTGGTGGAAAGTCCAATACTGGAGAGGGTGGTGAGGATGCAGAGCGATCCAACCCCATCCCAGGACCAGGCGCAGAAGCCGACGGACAACCGTTTACCCACGCGATGGAATTGAAACCCGTCTGGGATTCCCGACGATCTGCCATCAAGCAAATTGCTTCCGGTCGATTCGGTGTCACCTCCAACTACCTCGCCGACGCGGACGAGCTCCAGATTAAGATGGCTCAAGGTGCCAAACCCGGAGAGGGAGGAGAGCTGCCAGGTCACAAAGTCTCGGCTTCGATTGGTCGAACTCGACACTCTACCCCCGGTGTGACTCTCGTATCCCCACCCCCGCACCACGACATCTACTCGATCGAAGATCTCAAGCAATTGATCTACGACTTAAAAGCTTCCAACCCTCGAGCTCGGGTCTCGGTGAAGTTGGTGTCGGAAGTCGGTGTTGGAATTGTCGCCTCAGGTGTCGCCAAAGCCAAGGCCGACCACATCACCATCTCGGGACACGACGGTGGTACCGGTGCTGCCAAATGGACTTCGATCAAGTACGCCGGGCTTCCTTGGGAGCTGGGTCTCGCAGAGACCCATCAGACCTTAGTCCTCAATAACCTACGAGGTCGAGTCACTGTTCAGACCGATGGACAGATCCGAACTGGTCGGGATGTGGCCATAGCCACTCTGCTGGGTGCCGAAGAGTGGGGTTTCGCGACCACGCCTCTGATTGCCATGGGCTGTATCATGATGAAGGCTTGTCACAAGTAAGCCAATAGCTGTCAAGGCAGAATTTATGCTGATACGCCACCCGCAGGAACACTTGCCCCGTCGGTATTGCTACACAGGACCCAGCTCTCCGAGCCAAGTTCGCGGGTCAGCCCGAACAGGTGATCAACTTCTTCTACTACATCATCGAGGAGCTGCGATCCATCATGGCGAAGCTTGGTTTCCGAACCATCAACGAGATGATTGGTCGATCCGACATGCTCGTCGTTGACGAGTCTCTTCGAACGCCCAAGACAGCCCACCTCGATCTCACTGCCATCCTCAAACCCGCCCACCTCATGCGAACTGACGTCGCCACCTACCGAGTCCGAAACCAAGACCATAAGCTCTACGTGCGACTGGACAACAAATTCATCGATGAAGCCGAGCCTGCGCTCCAGAAGGGTCTTCCGGTCGAGATCGACTGCGACGTCGTCAACACCGATCGAGCGCTGGGTACGACTCTGTCATACCGAGTCTCGAAGCTCTACGGAGAAGCGGGTCTGCCCAGAGATACCATTCACATCAACATGAAGGGTTCTGCCGGGCAGTCGTGTGGAGCTTTCCTGGCTCCCGGTATCTCAATCGAGCTCGAAGGAGACGCCAACGATTACGTCGGAAAGGGTCTTTCGGGAGGACGTATGATCGTTTACCCACCTAAATCGTCGCCATTCAAGGCCGAAGAGAACATCATCATCGGAAACGTCTGTTTCTTCGGTGCCACCTCTGGTCAAGCCTTCATTCGAGGTATCGCGGCCGAGCGATTCGCTGTCCGAAACTCGGGTGCTACGCTCGTCGTTGAAGGAACCGGTGATCACGGATGTGAATACATGACTGGAGGACGAGTTGTCGTTCTCGGTCTGACCGGACGAAACTTTGCCGCCGGAATGTCGGGAGGTATCGCCTACGTCTTGGACATGGCCCACAGTCTCGCACCCAAGGTCAACAAGGGTACCGTCGAGCTCGGCAAGGTCTCTGACCCTCAGGAAATCGCAGAACTGCGATCCCTCATCGAGGACCATCGACACTACACTGGTTCCGAGATTGCCGACCGAGTCCTCCGAGACTTCCATCACATTCTCCCCATGTTTGTCCGAGTCATGCCCTTGGATTACAAGAGAGTTCTGGAGGAGGAAGCCCTGCGAATCGCCGAGGAGAAGAAGAGGCAGTCAGTCATCGATCTCATCCCCTCTCAAACGGCTTCGGTTGTCGATCTCGTTGCGACCGGCTACGACACGATCCTGCCTCGCGACGCCAACGCCTTGACCGTCTCTACATCGCAGCTTGTTACGCCTACCGGATCGCCCAAGATCAAGGCTCACGAGCCTTCCGTTGTTGACGTCGAAGACGCGATGGTGGACGAAGCGACGACCAAGGACCGACTAGCGAAACTTGACAAGACGAGAGGCTTCATGAAGTACAAGCGACTGAATGAAGCTTACCGACCGCCTCGAAAGAGAGTCAAGGACTGGAAGGAGATCTCGACCCGACTGTCGGAGCCGGAACTCAAATACCAGACTGCCAGGTGCATGGACTGTGGTATTCCGTTCTGTCAATCCGACACCGGATGTCCCATCGCCAACGTCATTCCCAAGTGGAACACGATGGTGTTTGAAGGGCGATGGCTGGATGCTCTGAATAGGCTGTTGAAGACCAACAACTTCCCAGAGTTCACCGGTCGAGTCTGCCCTGCTCCGTGCGAGAGCGCATGCGTATTGGGTATCAACGAGGCTCCTGTTGGGATCAAGTCGGTCGAGGCCGCCATCATCGATAAAGGATTCGAGATGGGCTGGATGGTGCCCAAGCCCCCGACCCACAGGACCGGCAAGAAGGTCGCCGTCATTGGATCGGGACCTGCGGGTCTGGCGGCTGCCGATCAGCTCAACCGAGCCGGTCATCTCGTCACTGTGTACGAGCGAAACGACCGAGTCGGTGGTTTGTTGATGTACGGGTGAGTATCTCTTTTCCGCCTCTCTGTCGTATGCTTATGACATGTGATAGTATCCCCAATATGAAGCTCGACAAGGCTGTTGTTCAGCGAAGAGTTGATCTCATGGCCGCTGAAGGCATCAACTTCATCACCAACGCCCACGTCGGAATCAACACCGATGCTCTGCAGATCAAGTCTGAGAACGACGCCGTCATTGTCGCCACCGGAGCTACTTGGCCCCGAGACTTGAAGCTTCCCAACCGGGAAGTTGATGGTATCCACTTCGCCATGGACTTCTTGCAGCCCAACACCAAGTCGCTGCTCGACTCCAAGCTCGAGGACGGAAACTACCTCAGCGCCAAGGGCAAGGATGTCATCGTCATTGGTGGTGGAGATACCGGAAACGATTGTATCGGTGAGTTGCCTAATGGTTTCCTTTTTAGTTCACGCTGACTCAAACTCTTTCAGGTACCTCGATGAGACACGGCGCCAAGTCCGTCACCAACTTTGAGCTGCTCCCCGAGCCCCCTCAAACCCGAGCTGCCAACAACGCCTGGCCGTCCTTTGCACGAATCAAGCGAATCGATTACGGACATTCCGAAGTCTTGGCCCACACCAACAAAGACCCTCGACTCTACTGTATCTCCACCAAGAGATTCGTTCTCGATGACGAGGGCAAGCTCAAGGGCCTCGATACTATCCGGGTGGAGTGGACCGAGGTCGGCGGTAAATGGTCCATGGAGGAGGTCAAGGGCTCGGAAGAGTTCTTCCCTTGCCAATTGGTCCTCTTGGCTCTTGGATTCTTGGGACCCCAGAAGGAGTGCATCTCCGCCTTGGACGTCAAGACCGATCCCCGAAGCAACATTATGACCCCGGCGGGTGTAAGTTGCATCTCTGTCTGTGCGGTTTGGATGGTAAGCTGATTCGATCAAATGTAGAAATACTCTACAAACGTCCCCGGTGTCTTCACCGCTGGCGATTGCCACAGAGGTCAATCTCTAGTTGTATGGGGTATCAAGGAGGGTCGACAAGCCGCCGAAGAAGTCGACTCGTTCCTTGTGGGATCTACCCGACTGGCTCACCAAGGTGGTATCGCCATACGGTCGTGGCTCGCACCCGCTATCTCGAAGCCTGTCAACACCATCAGCGAGACCTCGAGCGATCGAGGTGGGATGGATGTTGAGTCTGTTTCTGTTGTCGCCTAGGGCGTGTTTTTTGTGGAGAAGGGTAAATTAGATGAACTCAGGTATCGAAATCTAGGGCCATTGTATTGTATACACATACGCTATGCATCTTCTATATGTGATCGAGGAAGGGGTACGTGGGAACATAGTACATGAAGATCAATTGTTTCACACTTGGTCCCTGACCGTCGTTCTGGCTCGTTTCGACGGTCGATCTTCGTCCTCGCTTTCGGATGCTGAGTCGTCGACGCCGTCCGTGTCTCCGCCGTCTGTGTCTTCTCCGTCTGTAGCTCCGCCGTTGCCGCCTACACCAATCATCTCTCCGCTATCGAGTAATGAACTCGGAGTTATCAGTCGATGTATGTGCGACCTGAGTAGATGCGGTCAGCTACTTCGAAGGACCGCACCTCGAGCTTGCACTAGGACTGACATGTCGCCCACGCCACTGATCCAAGACATCTCGTCTGCACTCGGCTTGATCACCCCGTTCGTGGCGCCTGCAGGCCCAGCTGCTGGAGGAGGAATCTCCCAGCCCAGCTCCTTCGATAGGTACGTCACGATCGAATCAGCGTCGCCCAGCAAGCTGATCTACTGTGATATCAGCACAAAGCTCTCCTCGAAAGTTTCCTACTTACGTCAGGCTGGACATGAGTCACTGGCGTAAGATTGATGAAGATCTGTGGAACGGAATGTGGGATATGCGCTGAAGCGACACTGTCAGATTGATGAAGTGGAAAGGAGAAAAGCACCTACACAAGACCTCGGAAACGGGGGCAACCTTGAGACTTGTTCCCATGATGATCAACAGATCCACTTCTTCGCGGTCTTTATATAGGCATTCGTCAAAGTCCGACGAGAGCGCTTGGCCGAAGAACGTTATATCCGGCTGCGTTAGGGGGGCATTAAGCTTCTCTTGTCCAGTAGTCGTGGACAAAATGTTCCGCTGACCTTCATGATTCCGGGCTCTCCACCGCCCCAGCCCGTCTCATCCTCCTCTTCGGAATCACTCCCCCATTGCGTCGCCTTCGCCTTTCCTTTTCCCTTACCCTTGGCCTTTTGCGCCAGCTCGATCTCCGCGTCGCGGGCTGAACGGCACGTCCCGCAATAGGGGATCTGGGAAGACATGATGTATGGTTCTATGGTTGGTCCTGGGACTCGAGTTTTGCATCTCTGCAAATTCATCAGGCAAGCAGACTGGGTGAAGATAAGATGGACTTGCAAGACAGGAAGCCGTCGCGAAGGAGCCTGATATTTATCCAGTAAGCGATTATACAGGAATAGATATTCATCAAGAGATCCGTACCGTGGCATTGCAAGACCTTGGTCACGCCAGCTAGACTTTCTAATGTATCTATATTCTGCGTATAGTTTCTGAGTAACTGGAACAGACAGCCAGATTCAGCTTCAAGCTTTCCCCACCCGGAGACACTTACGACCCCGCGATCTTCGAGAAGCTTGATCCAGCGATGACAAGGACTAGGCACAAAGTTGCTCGGGTATATCTGCTTTGCAAATGAGCTGAGGGTATTGATCAGCTTCCAGACGAACACATGGAAAGGGAAACGGACTAGAAAACTTCGGGATGTTCCTTAAAGTAGTGGATGTCGAACATCTGTTGTGGATCGTCCAGCGCATAGAGTCCCTCCTCCTGAAGTTGCGCGTATAGACCAGTCGATGACCGGAAATCTATCACACTCTGAGTGGCTCCTGGCTTTGGGCCGACATGACAACGTACCGGGTATTCCACAGCTCGTCGATATGCCTGCTCCTGATAACACAATGATCTTCTTTGCATTACGCAATAGCTCTATGGCCTGTGGGATGGTGTTGAGTTCTGGAAGCTTGTCTCTTCGACGTAGTATGCGCGATAAAGCGACTTTGGCGAAAGGAAGCAGATTGAGATTCGGGGTGGAGGAATGACGAAGCTCAGCGGGCTGGGACGAGTCAGTCTCGCCATTGCTATGCCAGACAAGGATCGTACTGGTACGATTCCGAATCCAAGGAGAAGCTTGCGGAGTGATCCCACTTCTCCTCCCTCGTGTTCCGGGACGAGATAGTTTCTGAGAAAAACAATCAGACCCTTCTCTTTCAGCTCAGAGGTCATGTCCAGCATGTCCTCGTCCGTGAATCCATTTTCGGCTGTGGTCATTAGTTGGCTGGTCTAGTGTTGATCTCGTCCACAATGCTGACCCACCCTCTTCAGCCAATCTCTCGTACTCGTCATCTCCCAGCCCGTCTCGTTCTTCCTCTGAATCGTAATCATCACTGTCGAGCTGATATGTCTCCGCGGGCGTGATTTCGTGGGCCACCGTACCGTCACTCATGATGACAGAGCAGAGTGAGGGTGTATCCTCCTCTTGGAGGGTATACGGCTGACCTTGAAGCTGGGCGGCGAGATGGATGGAGGTGACAGGAGGGAGAGAGACTCGGATGATAACCGTGCGTTCAGGCACCACCCATTCCAATCTCGTATCACCTATCACCAATCTTGACTCACTCTCCCCACCGAGATACCTCCAAACTCCTCATGTAGATAATAAAACTCACTCTTACTGCCTCTCCCATGTCGTCCAATCCAAGGATAGAGGCAATCCCCGTGGAGATAGCTCGGCCTGAACTCCACATTCAGCGATTCCTCGCGTCTCTCGCTCCGTATGCACAAGAACACGCCAAGGATGGGCAGACGAACTTTCAAGCCGAGCTTTGCAGACAGAGAGAGGATGGCACGGAAGGAAAGGCGGACACAGTAGAAAAGCAGTCGAGGACGGGTGGCGAAAAGGAAGCGGCTTTGGGCGATGAGCCACCGATATGGGCGAGGAAATTTGCTCTGGAACATGGAAAGGACGTCAGCGCATGGTGGGGTTCTTACAAAAGGAGGAAGTTGCGAATCGGAGACGCAGAGAGACGGAACGGCGAAATGGAACCGACGGCTCGAGAATCGACTCCCGCGCTTGCTCCGCGAGGGGTCGCAGGCAAACCGCTAGACACGGGCGGAAAGGAGAACGGGAGCACGGGCGAAGATCACAAGTATGGACGTGAGTCATCCCCCGTTCGTGCAGCTGCATACAGCTCATAGATGATTGAAGGCCGACTGGAACGAAGACTCCGTCGCAGAGAGAAGGCTGCCATAGTCAATCCAAAACCGGTTGCTGCTGAACTTTTGTCCAAGCGAATGCATTCCCCTACATCCCCCGAGGACGAGGCGAAGGCCTCCAAGAAGACGAAACGAGCGGTACGCGGGATGGAAATCATGGCAAAGTACAAAGCCGAAAACATCAATCCATCTCTGGAAAGAATCACGGTCAGTCCACCTTCTTCCACTCGAGCGCCAGGGGTCTGACTTCTCGCTCTAGCTGGAACCGAGGATGAGAAGAGGACTGCTAAGCCATTCAAAGACCTCCAAGGATGCGTACCGTCCAGGTCAGTGTACAGCACTTAATGAGCTGTTAACTGACGGGAAGCCTGTGCGATAGAGAACCCATACAAGGTCGCCACCGGACCAGGACTGCTGTCAAAGGTAACGGAACGTCCCGCAGTCTTCCAAACTAGACCACATCATTACACTCTCCAAAAGCCACTTCATCCGAGCCCATACCGTCCGCAATTTTCAGAGAAGATGAATTGGTCTCTTTCTAGGGTGAACCCTAACGACGCAATTGACAAGAATGCGACACCGCCCCGCCGAGAGACAGAAAGCACGTCCGATCTCGCCCCAGTCCTGCTAGACAGGGTCCGACAAGGGATAGCAGTAGAGGAGAAGCTGGCGAGTGAACTATCCCCTGCCACCGGACAGAAGGACAATGTTCCTGGAACTGGACACATTCGTTCCCTCGTGCGACCTATCCAGCTATCGCCTCGTCAGTCATCAGCTCCCGTCGACCGAACTTACCCGCCAACTTTCGCCAAACCACTGCCCTCTCCTGACCGTGCTCGACCAGTCTACCCGCGTCTCCCCCTACGCCCCAGAAAGATCTTTGGCGTACCCAATCAGTCACGGCTGGCGCCCAAGACGACCTTTGGCGGACCAAACTCAAGACCACCTTACCCGCCAGTCGAAGATATGATGTCAAAAGCCGAGACTCGGGCGACAGACCATAGAGGCGGAGGTATCGATTATTCTCGGCCCGCAGGCGTTTTCTCGGCGCCGAAACCTCTCACGCTCGCACTGCGCTCTGAGATCCTACGCCCCGTCTCTCCAGACGTTGGCTTTCGACGAGTTGGGGCTCCCGCTTGCGACTTGCCGCCCTCGATCGAACGACTTCACGCTGCGTCCGAGGCACCATTCGCTCCGATTCAAGCTCCCCCTTCCACTATCGCGTTCGCAGTACCGCCACCCGTGGTCCTCGAAGGTAGTCCAGCACGGGAGGCCACGTCCGCATTGTCAATTTCTGATCTACCGATGAGAAGACTATCGCCGCACTCGACTGGCGACATCGTGTGGCCGCTCATTAGATTCTCATCGGGAGGGTTTTCGCCGCAGAGCAGACTGGCGCCTCACCACCCAGGCCCGCTATACTCGCTCTCGTCTTCAGAACAGATCCCCCCGATACAACCGTGGCCAGCTTTACAGTACGCGCATCGACCTGAGTCACGGTTCTCATCGCCGAGTCCGGCTCTCTCGCCAGCCAGAAGGTCGCTCTTCGACCCAATAATCCCTCTCGACATCGAGCGGTGGAGTCTCGGTGCCAGCTCTGACGTTCCTGCCAGTCCGATACTCGATTTGTTACCCCCATCGTCGCCGCTTTCACTCCTCATGAACGCAGAAATCCCCTCCTCGTGTCTCATTAATTCGCCTCCGCCACTACATATGGACGACTTGAGAGCGAAGTACCCAGCGGACGACTCCCAGCATTCTCCCCGCCTCTCGCACAATAATCGTCCCGACCTCTCCGTCTCCCCTACGGCCGCCGACATCCAGCGTCTGTGGCGCCAGAGCACGTATCGGTAGTTTTCAACCACTCCATATGTCTTGCGATATTACCTGCTTGCTATACTTGTCCGACAGATACCACCTATGCATATATACAACCATGTTCTACTAGCTCTACGCTTTCCCATTGCCGCTCCCGCCACTCAATCTCCCAATCTCCGCTCTGATCTCCTCCAATGCCTCGGCCAACGCTTTCCCATCCTCGTATTTCCTCTGGGCGTTCGCGTCGGCTATATACGCTCTGAAACACCTCCTCATCAGCCGATGACTATTGTAAAAGCGCAGGAAAGACATACTCCAATTGCGCCTCTTGCTCCAACAGTGGCTGGAGTATCATTGCGAGATCTTGCCCTTCCGCATCGTCGAATTTCAACTGTTCCGCCAAGGTCGTTTCCAGCACGACGAGCTCCTTTGATTTCTTCGAGCGGTTCTGCAATTTAGGCAGGGCCTGCGGTGCGGACGGTTAATTCGTATTAACGAATCTCTCATGGGTGACGTACCTGCACTTTCCCCATCTCCTTAGAGAGAAATCCAGCTGCCGCGCGACCTACGGCACCTTGCACGACCTCTTGGGAACTTTCGGGTTCGCACGGGAGCTTGACAATCCGCTTGGCGAGCTGGTCGTATGTTGTGAACAGCGTCAGGAGCTGTTTGTGCAGCGCTAGAGTTTCCGCCGGGGGCTCTTCTGGAACCGCCGAAGAGCTGCTACATCGGATACACGTCAGCAAGGGGAGGGAGAGGGAGAATCAACATACGAGATTACCAGCATCTGCTCCTCGAAATCTGGCAGCACTTCTTCGATCTCTGATTGCAGACTCCGCAAAGCAGTATACAGCCTCGCAAACGGTGTCACCCGATGTCTGTCAGAGATCTTTTGCTTGCGTCTAGGCGTCCGACATATCAGCAACTATAATGACTCGACAGTCCCCCACCCATGACAACTCACGAGACCGTCGCCCAGCACTCTCTGCACACCCTGACGCCCTTGACCTGGATCTCCTTGGGCTGCATCGGTAGCGGTGTTTCCCGCTCGGAGGCGATACTCCCCATACTGGACCTGCTCTTCTTCTTCTCGTGTCCAGGGCCATTCGCGATGCCGTTGCCCTTCTCGTCCTCCGACTCCATCTGCATCCACCCGACGAATCCTTCGTCCACTTCTTCCCCGCGAGCCGTCTTGTAGTCTGCCACGAGGAGGAGCGAGCACTTTTCCCGTCGGGTACCGGGCGGTAGAGAGGACTGCGCCTGAGTCTGCGAGTTTGCGTTTGGGTCGGGGGAGAAGAGCTGGATCTGGACGGCGAGGAGGGCGGCCGGGGTCGGAGGGAGCGCGCAGACGATACGGCCGCAGAGACGACAATGATGTTTGCGATTCGATAGGTTGAATGAAGATCTAGGTTGAAGCTCAGAGAGAGAAGGCGAATGGATTAGCGAAGAGCAATGGACGTACTGGCATATTCGGCACTTTTTGACCTCGCTATCCTCTTCCCACTTGACTATCGCCTGTTCGGCCGCTGACACACCGTCAGCATTCAACGAGATGAGCTGAAACCGCCGCACTGACCTCGCTTCTTGCCCTCTTCGCCTCCAGGTGCAGCCGTCGCGGCGCCGACCAGACCTTTCCACACTTCCTTTGGCTTGAGAGCGTCCAACGCGCTGTCTATCGATAGCATCGAGTTGCGCTTGCTCGTGATGGATGACAAGGAGAAGGTTGACGAACCCGACCTCGTTAAGGTCGGCGGGGGTGGTGAAGGATTGAAATGGAGGTCAATAATCTGGTTCGCTCTCGCTTCAGCTCATCATCTGGTGGACACATGAATGGACTTGCCTTGGCCCACCGCCTTCCCAGCCTCCCTTCCTCCTTCTCTCTCTCGAATCCCGTCTTCTTTCTCTCCCGAAAGAACTCGTCGCTGCGCTCGTTGCGCACGCCGGCCGGCTGGAATCCAATCTTGTATGGCATCCCGCCCGACCGGGTGGACGACGAGACGCCTAGATGGCCATTCATATTGGTCGAGCTCGAGCGGGAGATGGTGGGCGAGATGGCGACGCCAATACTGGGTGTCTTGGAATGCGACATTGTGCGTTGGTGCTGTTGTTTGGCCGAAGGAAGCGGTAGGGATGTGGCCGAGTTGCCCAGCGCCCCGCTGCCCATGCTCGGGGGCGGGACTGTAGGTATATCAGTCTTGCCCAGCCTCGACAGGTTCGACGGTTGCGGTATCCTCCTGGCGGGGTTCGGCAGCTGACTTGTCGAGTTGGAATGCTGGGGACCGGCGGGAAGTGGAGGCGTCGACGGCGGACTCGTCGACGACATCGCGGTGAAGCTGTTGGCACGCTGGCCGCTCCCGAGGCCAAAGTTGTCGGCGCTGCCATGTTGGATCCCGTTCGAGACCGAGGAGGCAACCGAGGCCACTCCGATCAGGGTCGAATTCAGAAACTCTCTGCTGCGGCCGTCGGGTTTCGGCGCCCAGGTGTGCAGCCATTGTTGTGCGCGATCTGCTGCGCTCGCCGAGACGGAGGATGCGGAGCGGGAACGAGTGGGTTCGGGATGCGGGGCGGGGTTGGGTGAGAGGAAGGTCTGGGCGGGGGGTGATGCGATTGCAGTGGAGGATGAGGAAGTCGTGTTGGCTGGGCGTGTACTGGGGCGCGATGAACCAAACTTTCGTCGAGGGGGATCTGTTCCCGATACCGTAGCTGGCGGCGGTCGTGGTTGAGTCGACATGACTCCCAGATGAGAGTATAAGTGTAGATGGGATAGGACAATTGGCAGCGACCAAAGTGATGACCTCGGTTCTGCCTTGCCGAGCGCCGAGGGGCATTAGCGTTCCTGGGAACGTTGATTACGATTTTGGAATCCCTCCTCCTTACTTTGTACTTCAACAACACGCCATGGGCCGCTCAGCAAAATTCATGAAGCGTCCGACAAAGGACCAGCGGGCCGCGACAAAGCTCGTCAAGGTGAAGGAAGCGAAGGAGAAGCAGATCATCGAGATGAGGGACAGGACGGCCAAGGAGGCTCGAGAGACGAGGGAGGCGAGGACGGAGGACGAACGGGACGGCGGTGGAGGCAAGAAGCGGAAGATGATGAGGAGTAAGGTGGAGAAGGTGCGTGGTGAAGTTACTTGAAGCGCTGCTAGCTGATGGGAGAGACTGGACAGAAAATCGGAAAAGCTTGATCCAGGTCGTCCATGTCTATGTGTGTTGGATAATCGAAAGCATGTTTAAATTTCCTCGTGCCCGATATGTATGTCAATGCATCGTACCGAGACATCGAGCGAGCTGACATGCAGCTCGCGCAGCCTCGTCCTATTATTCCTATGCCTCTGATATCCACCTTGTACCCCTCAAGCATACATTCCCTACACCACCTTCCTCGCCTTGACCTGCAGCCATATCCTGAACATCGTTATCCTCTTTTTCCGGTTCACCAGCAACCGCCTGTCCTCCCCCAGCTGATCCACCACAAACATGCTCTTCCCCGTCGTATCGTCATTCTCTACAAGCATCGTCTCGAGCTCGTGCTTTTCGAAAAAGTAGACCCGGGTCCCATCGCCTCGAATATACAGATTCTCCTGCAATAGACGGTCCTTCTTGATCCTCAGCTGGGCGAGATCGTGGCGCCCATAGTCGCGTATTAAGAGATGGCCATTGGGTTTCAGCGCCTGGATGAGCAGTGGTAAGCAGGTGTTTCTACATTGCGAAGGGAGTAAAAACGGGGGTCGTACGGTCCAGAGATTGTGGATGGCCTGTTTCCATTCTTCGGGATGGAGGGCGGAGAGGACATAAATGACGGTTATCACGTCGACCGAGTTAGGCGTCAGTCCTTCGGGAAGAGAGTAGGTGGTTGAGCTGGAGGGGTCTGGTTTCGAGGTGATGTCCCAGACGGAAGCGTGGAGGATACCCCGTCCGTGCGGTGGTTTAGGATACATTGGATTTGACTGCGGAAGGTCAAGTCAGCTATCGGCTCGCTTCCAGGTACGGCAGTATAGCTGATTTACCTTGACGACGTCCACCGCCTTGGAAGAATAGTCCGTGGCGTAGATTACCAGTTCTGGGTTTTCATTGTGGTTCAATACGGGGAATACGGTATTTCCAGCTCCCTATCGGAAGCTACGTCAAAGAGAGTATCTACCGAAATATTTGCCGACTCACACATCCTACTTCAAGAACGGTTTTCGGTCCAACCTGATGCAATGTATTAGCGACTCGTCTCTGCCTGGCGGCCGCTTCAGCTCACATCGGCTTCACTGCAAGCGATCAGCTCGGGATACTCTAGCCGCAGCCACGCTCGATCTTTGAAGAATCTGATAGAGGCGTGTATCAGCTACTGTCGTCTCTGCCTCGCAATAACCACCTCGACTTACTGATCTTTGTGCGACGCATAAAACTTATTCCAATAACTCGCCGGTTTCGCATTGTACCCCTCTATTTCTCTATTAGTTCTAATGACTCGCTCATTCCAGGACTTACCTCTCAGTTCTGCCGATACAGGCGAAGCCCGATGTCGCTCCATGATCTCCTCGGCGCGCTCTTTGAAATCGTCGGGCAACTCAGCATGGTCCCTATGGAACCCCATAAGCGCTATCATTCGCTCCGCAGCCAAGTAGCTTACCATGCATTGTGATCAAATACATCATCGTCCTCCTTCAGCAGCCTCGCGCCAAACGTCGAGCCTACAGGAGGCCCATTTGGCTTTTCCCACTTGGCAGCGGCAGAGACGGCCTTCGCCTTGGGTGGAAGGGAGGTCGAGGCGGAGGAGCCAGAGTCGATAGCACAGGCGGGAGCAGGTATCGAGCTCTCCATGGTTCGTGTGGACAATATGCGAGGTAGGCGGGATAGGCTGACTGATGAACGCGAGCCCATGTATGGGTGGTTGACCGCAAAATCAATTCGCAGAGAAATCTCTGTTTTGATTGCCACGTGGCGAAGTGGTTCCTGAGGGTGAAATCTCCGCTTCGGCCATCTGGGGAAAGGTCTTGGCAGTCCCAGCTATTCATTCATGCTTCCATTGCTAGGCTGCCAAATACCATTGACTCACGTGGCTGGACAAAAACTGAATATCGCTAACACACATCTCGCCCGAGCCTGATCCGCTTGTTGCGCTTCTGCATTTCTTCTACGCAAATTCCCTCGCCACTTCCTCGAGGAATGACCTTTTTGGTGGCCCAAACGGTACATTCGTCCCGGAGCTTCGTATTGCCAACCATCCGTCCACTTGCTCCAGTACCCTGCTCTCAAGATCCGAATCCAGAGGTAGTTGCCCGTATTTCGTCGTAGTCCTTTTTCGAGTCAATGATATGGCGGGTTTGCCGTTGATTTTTTTGAACAAATCTGCTCTCTCTTGACCGGTGGTCTGAATGCGACGACAGAATACTCGATGTTCTTGATGCACTGGGATTCGAATCAACGAGCTCGCTATTGACAGAGGGCGTGATCGTGCTTGACTACCTGTGAACTGGGTAGTCAAAGTAGGCCAACGTGGTAGAGGAGCCATTATGCAGTTGCTTCTTGTTCGAGTTCTGTAATAGAAATCCGCCGAGTAGTGGAGATCAAAGTCGCACTGGCTTGAACCCTTCAATGTAATGTTTGGAAAGAGCTGTCTATGATCGCAATGAGAGAGGGTTCTGTTATAGTTTGGCCAAAATCATCGCCAAGTAGCGGACATTGCGAGAACATGCCTCCTGATTTTCCACTTATTGTGCCCGCTATGTGTTGGACAACGGGCGATTGTCATTGCTTGTGGCTCCGATTCATGTTTGCTCTTTCGCTGCAAGACGCCATTCCATGCTGCATGACGCTGTCGTCCGGAGCTTCCCGGAACAACGCTGCGATAATGCTGCACACGGCATACTTTTACGAAAACTCAGGGGGCTGGGCCTTTGGCTTCTCCGTGTTAGTAATCGCTGCTTCGTTCTTAAAATCGTCTCTAAGGCGGCAACAGTCTTTCTCTCACCAGGCGCAGGCCGCCCAGTAACGCTCCACGGACATGAGCCTGATAACCGGAAAGCACGGCCGAGTATTTCCGGAGCTTGTTGCCCTGAAATGCCCTTGACGAAACCCATCTCCTCGGTTTATTATCGCCTCGTCAATCTGCCTTCTCCCTAAAAACACTCGCTGCCATGTTGTCCACCTCGCTCAAAACATCCTCGGGGCTGCTCAGGAATGCCGCCATGCGATCTACCGCTTCGGTATGTATTGAACCTCGAATTAGATCTCGAAGAAGGACTGACGAAATCGTGTTTGTAGCGGGTGCAAGCGGCTAGATCCATGGCGAGCTTGGTTGAGGAGACTCGAGTGAGTTTATTACTCGAGAGTAGAAGTGGCATGCTGACGATCTCGTGTAGCTGCCTGCTAAATTCGGTGGTGGGTAGTCGAGGTCTTTGACACGCTATAGTCGCTGATTATCTTCTTTTCGGATGCAGGAAAATACACCGTCACGCTGATCCCAGGAGACGGTATCGGAAAGGAGGTCGCCGACTCCGTGAAGGAGATTTTTGAAGCCATCAAGGCCCCGGTCCAGTGGGAGCAATACGATGTGTCGGGAGAGACCACAGGCGGAGAGGCTCTGTTCCAAAAGGCCATGGAGAGTCTGAAGCGAAACAAGGTCGGGCTCAAGGGTGGGTCTTTCCGTTCAGAGAGGGAGGGTGAAGGAGTTGACGGGCGCCCTCAGGTATCCTGTTCACACCCATCGACCAGACGGGCCACAACTCGTGGAACGTGGCCATGCGACAGACGCTCGATATCTACGCCTCGGTGGTCGTCTGCAAGACCCTGCCTGGGTACGCGACCCGACACGACAACGTCGACTTTGCGATCATTCGAGAAAACACGGAGGGAGAGTACTCTGGGTTGGAGCACCAGTCGTTCCCCGGTGTCGTCGAGTCGCTGAAAGTCTCGACGCGAGCGAAGGCCGAGCGAATCGCCCGATTCGCCTTTGATTTCGCGTTGAAGAACAACCGAAAGGTGGGCCTAATACCCTCGAATAGAGCTCGAGCTGAAGAGAGCTGATGATATCTGCTCACCACAGAAAGTCACCTGTGTCCACAAGGCCAACATCATGAAACTCGGAGATGGTCTGTTCTTGAACACGTGCAAGCGAGTCGCAGAGCAGGAGTACGGACACACTGGCATCAAATTTGACGCCATGATTGTCGACAACACGTCGATGCAGCTCGTCTCCAAGCCCCAGCAGTTCGACGTCATGGTCATGGTATGTCTCGTCCATACAATTATCCACCCAATCCCGATGCTCCGCTAAATATTCCCACAGCCCAACTTGTACGGCAACATCGTCTCCAACATCGGTGCCGCCCTTGTCGGTGGACCCGGTCTCGTCCCCGGATGCAACTTTGGCCGAGAATACGCTCTGTTTGAGCCGGGATGTCGTCATATCGGTAAAGATATCATGAACACCAACAAGGCCAACCCGTCCGCCATGATCCTCTCGTCGACAATGATGCTCCGACACTTGGGTCTGGAACAGCAGGCCAACTTGGTCGCCTCGGCCGTGTACGACGTCATCAAGGAGGGCAAGATCCGAACGGCCGACATGCATGGTGTGTCCCGTGGCGGTGGATAGATTAAATTGTACTGACTCGTCTCCAGGCACTTCATCCACGTCCGACTTCACGAAAGCTGTCATTGAAAAGGTCTTGGCTTAGGGGGGGCTGTAGATGGGTCTGGTGATCTAAGGTTGTTGAAATGCATTTTCTTGGATCCGAACGACCGAGACAGCCGAGTTGTCTAGCTGGGTATATGTGCATGCAAGATCTACTACGCTACAACGAATTCAGATAACCAAACCCACCCCTCCGTTCTCCTCTAGGAAGCTGCGCTGCTCCCAACAACCTGTTTCTTCTTCAATCGGTTCTCGAGACTGAAACCATCCGCACATATCAGCATCATCTACTCTCTCCCTTTCAGTTCCGGTACCACTCACGCAAGGAAAGCATCCATCGTCGCATCCACCCTGACCTCCTTCTCTTCGAGATTATTCGCGTCCCGCAGCTCTTCAGGCCAGAGAGTCCTCTTCTTGCCCACGGAGAGAAGGGCCTCTTGAGCGAGTTTGATTGAGGCATTGTACTCTTCCATCTCCTCCGAGTAGACAGTGTAGACGCAATTGATGCACCCCGACATGCAGCACTCTGCACCATGATGAGTGTAAAGTCAAGAGACACAGTATCCAGAGCGTACCTTCTTCCTTTGGCGGGCGGGGCTTTGGGGGGATACTCACCCCCTGGACGATGAGGGTGTCTCGCCGCTCAGCAGGGGCGAGAGGCGAAGAGGCGGAAGAGTCGTGGAGGGGTATCATAGCTGGCACCTGGACTGCTTGTTTCGTGCTGTCCTGTCGGTCGGCAGGAGCTGGAATTTCCTGCAGCGATGATCCGGCCGGTGCCGTCGAGCTGGTCTCGAAGGTCGGAGGGGGAAGTGGTGAGCGTCGAGCATACCGAGAGAGCACATTGCGAGCGAAGGTAGGGGTCGTGTAGAGGGATCTGGAGAGCATGTCATGTCGTATCTCCCGGAATAGTGCAGAACACGGAAGGATCCAACGGGGAAAGACGAAAGTGGAGGTGGTCGACGAGGATGATGTTGTTGGCTTTCGCCTTCCCGACTTTGTACGGTCAACAGACGGAGGATGTCATTCTCTGAAGCTACCGCGTCTTCGTCCTCATCCACACCGCTGCAGCCTACGAAATCGTCCTCGGGCTTCATCTTCCCCCCTATCTGGTCGTTCCCGCCCTTCTACACGTCCGTCCACGATCGCATTCCAAGCAGATGAGTGGAGACTGACCGTTGCTACCCAGATTACAGCCGAGCCCATCCACTCTCGCGCATCAGATTGGCCTATGGAAGAATCTCGTGCTTTCATGGGCAAAGCATGCGCGAGTATTTGTGGTCGATTGCGAGAACGACGAGCCCGGGGAGGTATTTAGGAATAAAGCGATAGATAGTGAGTGTGCAGGAGACTGGAGAGTAGCTCGATGAGCTGATGGCTCGATAGGGAGGTTACTGCCTGCTTCGCTGAAGGTCGTGCTAGCGAGCATGGCGAAAGACGGCAAGTGTCTTGGTTGTCAGAGGAAGAGAAGTCATGACTGACCAGCGAGGACAGGCCAAGCGGCGGCCGACCCGCCTAAATCGACGAGCAATTACCTGATATATTGGAAGAGACCGGACGAATGGGGGAACCTCATCTACGCCTGGGTAAGTCGTCTCGCATCTCGCATGGAGAGAGGAAGTTGGGAGGACGAAGGAGGAGACGGCTGATATCACATTCAAAGGTGACGGAGAACGGGCTGAACGCGAGCATCATGACATTCTACGAACTGACAGACGGCGATCTGTCGCATACTACAGGTGAGTACATCCTCTAAACCATTTTACAGGTGGAGGGAGAGGAAGGAAAACTGACATCCTTCGGCGAAAACAGAGTTCTACCAACTGCCAACCCCGCTGCTGCGCCGTGCGCTCGATACGCTGGTCAAGAAGGGTAAAGCGCAGATATTCAAGGGCGAGGACGAGGCCGGCGAGGGAGTCCGCTTCTTGTAGATGCAAGCTGGTGCTATCATCCGGCACCACCCACCGTGACGAGCCCAAAGGACCCGCGTCCGTGCATTGAGCACGGCATATATTGACTCAGAGTCGTATCTCTGCCTTTCACTTCCTTCTTCACCCTTCTTCCCCCAAATCATCTTCCTCTTCTTCGCGGGACAAAGACTCTCTCTCCCCTGCAGCTCTTCCTCGACCGCGCTGGTCAAGATGTCCCGTATGCCGCAGGGAGCACCACCTCCTTCCCCCCCTCAGTCTCCTTCCCTGCCTTCCACAAAGAAGCTCGAAGAAAGCTCTTCTACCCGGCCTGAAACCTACGGTCTTTTTGATGACATGTCTCCTGCCCATAAACGACATCTCGCTCGATGGTCAGTCCTGCTTTCCTCTTCTTTCTCCCTTCCGGTTTTGCCACCCGAAGGCTGACTCGCTACGTAGGGAGAAATACCACGACGAACAGCCTCGTACCCCGGTCGAAACGCAGAAGTTTGCAGCGACGCTTCCACGAGGCTTTATGGAAGAAATGCTCAAGCGATCCCTGGTATTTTCTGCAATTGAGACGGACAAGAAGGAGGCGGCGAAGTCAATCGATCCCGTCGTGGGAGATCCGTAAGCCTAATCTTCTTGTCCAGACGCTATGCAGTTGATACATCGGTGACCGTAGCGAATCTCCCAATACCAACTCTCAGCAGCCTACTTCACCTCATGAAAACCCGGACGGCAGATCTCTATCTGCTCCTTCCGATCTCGCTGTCGACAAAGACGTCATCATTGTCCACAACGACGCCAGTCCTATCAAGGTCAAGGACACCGGCCCCAACGCCTGTCCTCTTCAGACCCCGTTGTGTGCTTTCGATCACTGTCGAGGCAGACAGCCCAGATTTACATGCTCCAGCTGCAGACTCGTAAGTTTAACGGTCTCAGTACGAAGTAAGCCGTTTCACTGATGTTTCCGTCTTAGGTACTATACTGCAACGCTGCTTGCCAAAGAGCCCATCATTCAGAGCACAAGAAGGTTTGCTCTAACCGTGAGTCTTGTTCACTTTTATCCAGGCAGAGCAGGTCACTGAAGCCAGTCATCTAGCATTGCTGAAAGCGGATTGGGCACCCGACTCTATCCGTTCTGGGATCTTGCCAGATATTCCGATTTGGACGTCGAAGTCACCCTTCGTGGACTTCGTTGCGAAGCAAGTGGACCCCGAAGGCGAGCTTGGAGACTGGATAGACCCTGGCGCTCCCGATCACCAGGTTTGTCTATGTGGCATACCTTTCTGCATGAGAGGGTGTAAAGGCGACTACCCCTTCTATTTGGAACCTCATCAAAGATCCGCACTCAACCTTGCCTACAACGAGGGCCTCTTCTACGACAAACCCCTCTCTCTGCTCTTTGTCGAACAAGCCTGTCTCAAGACTCTGATGTATACCGTCGCCGAGCTCCCGGCGCTTGTCGAGAAGAACGAAAAACATACGGTCGTCTGGTCCGAAATGACGGGAAGCTATGTCCCGAAAGCAGCGGTCATCCTTACTCTGCTGGCAAGAGCGAAAGAAGATCAGGTCGAGAACGCTGCCCAAGTCGCCCTGCATGTTCAATACTCAGGCATCCTCCCAAGCTGGACACGGCCGTTTCTGCTTGACGCGCTTGACTCCCTCTTGGGGTGGCGACAGACCCATACGTTTATGGTGAAGCGCGCAGTAGGAATGCAAAGAGGGCTCGGCGGTGATGAGAAAGGAACGAGATTTGGAGACTCCGAGGTTGCCGGCAGACTCTATGTCCAGATGGAGGAGCACGACTGGAGAATGCTAGAAACTTGGCAGGAGAATCTCCTAAGTCCTGTCGAGGTTCGAAAGGCGAGATTGAGGGACGCGTGGGCGGCGATTGACAAGAGACAAGGGGAACAACAATTAAACACTCACACACTCGACATGTTATTCACGGCACTCAAACGTACGCATTTCCCCCTCATGATGAGTGCTTATCGCTCATATTGAGATTAGCCGGACACAGAATGTGTCATCGTCACTTCCGCCGACATCCTGTGCTTTTGCCGTTTGGCAACTCCAACTTGGACGATACCGCACTCGTGAACGATCTGCTTTTCGACGCTCAAGGCAAATGGACCATCCGAGTGGAAGTGGGTTGACACCGATTACCATACTTTACAACCCAGTCTGATGTTCCAATAGGACAGTCCATTTCAAAGTTTCCTCCCATCCGATTACCTCCTCGCCGGGAAAAGGGCTAGATGCCCAGAGCTTGACATCATTGGAGGTCTCTTCTTCCACGTCAAATCGGTGAATCTTTCCGCCGCACAAGTTCTCCGAAATCACGGGTGAGCGGTGGATGGCCCACATATCATCAGAGCAGACGATCTGATCGGGGCTTAGATGCAACGTCCTTATTACGAATGGCTCCATCGAGACTATCTCGAAACTCGAGAAGCTCCCCTTTCTCCTCCCAGCGACCTTCGATCGAATCCTTACTGGTTCGGCTGCCGACATCTACCATGGCCCGGACGTGGCTCAGATACGACCGATTGTTGGGTCGATCGTCAAGGAGGTGGCCGACTTGCTTAATCGCAAAAACAAGTTCGCCACCGCCACGCTGACCTATAAGAAATGGATCCAATGGGATGTCGCGACCCGAACGGCTAACGGAGTCATTACGTTGAATCCAAGGGAGACGTTGACCTTTCTCGAGCACTTCCCACAGCTCGAACCGCTGCCTGTCATTGCAAAGCGATTCAAGAAGCCCAGTGAGCCGCTTGCGGGTGATCCGAGAGAGGACGCTCATGCTCGACTTGGATAGGTGCGCTCGTGGGGATTGAAAATCAGGCGATACAGCTCGTGCTGATGAAGACTTTGGATTGTGTCATGGACAATGAAGACGAATTTGAGAGTTTCCTCCAAGAGATAAGGCTTGAGAGATGCTTGGCTCTCACACAGTTGGAGAGAAAGTTCGAGAATACGGTGTTCCCCGAGGTAAGTCCATGCGACGCGGCGTGCTGATGACATAGCGTCCCGGAAAGGATCTCCAATCGACGGAGGAGGTCGTTACCTTTGAGTCGTTGGAAGATGTCTACACCAGTATGTCGCGGTGGACTGCTAGCAATGGTAACTGATGACAGACCAAGAAATCAACCTGGCTTCCGAGTGCAACTGGGCGACCAGAACGGTCGAGATTCAAGCGAGCGGCAAAGCCGTCGAAGGAGACGATGAAGAAGAAATGGGTATGGAGGAACAGGATGGAGATATTCCTGCAGAGGATGTGGATTAGGAACAGGTGGGAAAGGCGGACGGGCGGGAGGGATGTTCAGAGGTACTATAGGGTTGAAGGAAGCTCATTCACGTCTACGTTTGTACAGGGTGCGACAGATGCACCATATGTTTAGTACACGATTCTGGCGAGAACCACCGGAAGGTGAAGCAGTCGAGCTGGGAATTGAGCCCACAACGGTCCACAGGTCA
Organism: Tremellales sp. Uapishka_1; assembly: GCA_035521475.1. Lineage (NCBI taxonomy): Eukaryota > Fungi > Basidiomycota > Tremellomycetes > Tremellales > Tremellales sp. Uapishka_1. The sequence goes on along the minus strand of JASZXS010000040.1, from coordinate 8,583 downwards.
ATCCGAGCTGGTCCCGTCTCTCATTGTGGCATGGTCGATCGGGTAACCTGCCACCGGTCACTGACAGAGAATAGAAGGGTAGAGTCTGTCAAACAGGTCAACGGAGCAGATGAGAGGCGCCAGTCAATACCATCCATATGCAATCGCCCCGTAAAATAGGACCACAAGAACCAATACCTCTCCCATACTCAACCGCTCAATGGCAGCGACTGTATATCATCCATCTTTCCTCCTCCGGCGGCATACACCTCCAACCGCGATCGCTCTCTAACATGTCCGGTACGGCATTTCAATCGGATAGGAGACTCCATCTCGACGCAAGGCGAAGGGTAGGGGGAAAAAGCCGTAGCGTGGGTGGGGTATTTGAACGGCGGTGGTCGGACGGGAGTACGCGGGGTGACCACGCCGTTTGTTGAGAGCGGAGTGACAGGGGAGTAAGCGGGAGGGAGTTGTAGGGAGGCCATCGAGATCGATTGCTCGGGCGAGCTACATGTGTTGGAAAGATCGACCAGGAACGTTTCGCCCTTGTGGCTGTTCTCTTGGTCAGGAGTACTCTACAATCTCAACACAAGCGGAGACGTACCTTTTGTATCGCGCGACCCGCGCTTCCGTCGATATCTCCTTGCCTAGTATCTCGAAGACCCTCTTTCGGTCCTTCTCTGCCGACTTGTGGGCGATGATGAAGACACTGCTACTCAGAGAGGAGGGACTATTTGATGGTCCGTCATGGGAGGAGAGGTCGACGTCCACCGAGGTCGGGGCGGTAGAAGGCGGTGGTGAGGACCAGGTGTTTGACGATTTGGGTGTGTGCATGAGCGAGACGAAGAGATCTTGGGCTGGTGATGACATTGGCAATGCTACTTGCTGACGCTGGATAGGAAGACGTCTGTAGTAAGAAGGGAGAAGCTGAATGTATAGCAGAAAACATGGCCTCGAGGAAACATGAGGGTGAAACAAGAAACACCGTGTTTGAGGTGGATTGCGATCGGACCTGGGGTACGTTTCGCATGTCAGCCCCCGAGAGCATTTGTTTGGACACGACTCGGGCACGGCCTCAGTACGCCATGACGCGCAAACAAGGTTCCTTGCGTTTGGGAGACAATACAAGAAAATGCCACGGAGGAACGCCACTTTCGACGCGGGGTCAGGAGTCATTGGTTTATGATACAATGATCGGTGTGGATGGTTCGAATGATCGGGACGATCTCGAGGCAGGTCAATGAAGTGATGTCGCCTACACAGAACAAGCTGAGGAAAGACAGCTTATGTCTACTCGCAGTCAGTTCCAAGCACGCTGTCTATTCGTCCACAAGGACGCCCCCCCCCCTCTCCCCCCTCTTTGTATCCTTGTATTCAAGTATAAGGCTATGTCAACTCGTGTCGTAGAGTGTCACGCGCAGTATGACCATCGAGACCGATACATACTCTGGCACGTCCGTCACGCTGTCTCGAGATCTCTCACTGTAATGTCTCGCCAAAGAGAGCAGGACCCTGAGGCGGTTCTACCCGGTTCCGAAGTAACCGGAATGATCACCTCATGCAAAGGCCCCCGCTGGCCATGTAGCTTCCTGATCCACTTTGTCCTTCAAGACGGCCCGACTCAGCATGTTGATACTTGCTCTGACTACTTTATCGTCCCTCATCTCAGCCTCACCACTCTTCGCCCGGAATGCTACCCTGGCTACGTCTCCTGTGACCGCTATCCAGCCGGGCGGAAAGAATGGCTCGACATTGGTCAATATCACTGGTGTCTCGTTCCCCTCTTTCGGGCAGGATGTCTACCTAGGCATTCCATTTGGCCAACCTCGTGAGTACCACTGCTGGATCGATGGGCAGTGTATGTTGAGGCTAGATTTGCAGCTATTGGCGATCTTCGATTCACCGCTCCCAAACCAGCGGTGTATAACGCAACCTTCTCGGCGACGACGCAGCCTCCAGCATGTATTCAAAACCCGAACAACACCATGTACGGCACCTACGGCTACAGCGAGGATTGTCTACAATTGAACATCTACAAGCCCTCGGCGGTGACGTCAGGCGACAAGGTTCCGGTCATGGTATGGATGTAGGTTCTCCATTTGTCTCAGAGAGCACGCTGCCAGCTGAGACAGCCAACGCCAGCTATGGAGGAAGCTTCACGTCGGGAGGGATCTCCATCTACAATGCGTCCGGTCTGGTTGGCGCTAGTGTCGAACTAGTATGGCTGCCTGCCCTTCGTTTGAGCAAAGGCTGATGATCGGGTTCGGGGGATAGGGACAACCCGTAGTGTACGTCGCAGTACAGTACCGCCTCGGTATCTTGGGCTGGGGAAACGGTGCCGAGATTGCGATGAACAACGCGTCAAACCTGGGGTTGCGAGACATCAAACTTGGTCTGGAGTGGGTCCAGCAGAACATTCAAGCCTTTGGCGGTGATCCCGAACAGGTCCGTAACTCCTGGTAAGCAGCGTGGCTACGAGCTGATCTCGTACAGGTGACTATATTTGGCCAGTCAGCTGGAGCGATCGCCATCTCGCTACTGTATTTAGATAGCACCAACAAGGGACTCTTCCGTTCTGCGGTATGGTATTTCAATGACGCTAGCCAAAGCTCATTCCGAAATACGCAGATTATGGAGTCTGGCGCTCAATCCACGACGCCTATAGGCCCAACGGCTGATACTTGGCAAGGACCGTACAACGCTCTCGTCAACGCCACGGGATGCAACGCGCCAAGCAACTTGACAACGAATTCTGCAGCAGCGAATCAATCAACCTTTGAATGTCTCAAGGCGCTCCCCGTCCAACAGATCGCGAATGCCTCTGTGGCCATTGAAGCCATGATTCAATACTCCGGCTTCATTTTTGGTGAGTGCTTGCCGCTCGACTATTTGGGGGCAGAGATCAGGGCTGAGGTGGTTACCCGTTTGCATAGGTCCCAGCATTGATGGGGATTTGATCCCCGCTTCGCCGCATGCCCTCCTCGCCCAGGGAAATTTCAGCAAAATCCCTTTCATCTCCGGTAACAATCTCGACGAGTGAGTGTCGTCGACGTAGTACGGGCCAAGGGGAAGCTGACGGGCTGTCTTATGTCAAACAGAGGAACGTTATTCGTCCCTACATCAATCAATTCGTCTCTCGCCATTATTGCGTTTCTGGATGTCTTGGAACCGAAGGCACCCAACTTGACCACCACTGCCGAAATCCTGACATTATACCCTGACAACCCCGCGCTGGGATCGTATGGCATTTCTCTCCGGAAAGACTGTCGACGCTGACCAGGAGGATAGGCCCTTCAATACCGGAAACCAGACCTTCGGGCTGAGCCCGTCGTTCAAGCAAGCGGCCGCGATTATCGGTGACAATGGCTTCCAATCAAAGAGGCGCTGGTTCCTGGAGAGTGCGAATCAGCACGGGCTCAACCAGACCTGGTCCTATCAATTTGAGGAGACGATCCCGGGCGCGGGCTACCTTGGAAGTGAGTATCCTTGCCACCATTCGCTTTCTTCTGAACTCTCTAATCCAAACTACATAGCATATCATGCGTCTGAGATTCCATACATCTACGGAAGTGTCTCGTTGGCAGCGAACTATACCACAGGGGATCTTTCCCTTTCGCGCGCGATGATCGAGTACTGGTAGGTTGTCTCTCGTGTGGAATCTGGTCGCAGCCTCTTACGGCTGACGATTGCCCTCTTCAGGCTCAACTTCGTCTATTACACCAATCCGAACGGCCCGAATGCTACATCCACCATTACGCCGACGCTGCAAGCTGCCAATGCCACATACTGGTCGCCGTACGGCTCCTCGGCAGATCTCAATATCCTCAGACTCCAATACGGCAATATCAGTCTCTTCAAGGACGACTACAGGCAGACTCAGATGGATTACCTCAACTCTCAGCCCCAGCAGTTGAACCTCCGTCGAAGAGATGTCGTCTAAAAGCGGGGATATCACTGGAGGGATGGTGACGGACGCCGACCGAGGGACTGCGGAAAGCAGCGACAAAGGTTCATCTCTCATAGTCTGATGGATTATTTCCACTCTGACAGACCACTCGTTTGACGTCCAGTGCACACCAGTCACCCTCAGCCGGCAGCTACGAAAAGAGCGGACGGAGACGTCTGAAGCCAAGAGTGATCGCGTTAAGGGCACCAAGAGATGCATAACGTGAATGTTTACGCTCGCGTCCCCACTTAATAATCTGCCTTCTTTGCCCCGCCTCGTCGCCTAACCTCGCACATCAAAACTCCACAACCCTCTACCTAAACCGAGACCTCGCCCAGCCTGCTGTTCTCTCCTCGGCAATGCCACAGGCGCCATGACCGGTTCGCCGTCCCACGCCGACGCTTTCGTCTGCGCCGTACTCGAGCCGCCCGCACTCGCATTTGCGGCATTGGCGTTCGCGGTATTCGAGTTGCTGGCCGGCGGTGGGTTCCGACCGAGCAAAGGGTTTGGCGAGACCGCCGTCACCCTCCGGGACGCCAGCAGGAGGTCGCGATTACGCTCCGCCTCGGTACGTTCTCGTGCCGCCTGTCGACCGCGCACAAAGGCTTCGCGGTCAAAGAACGAGGTCGATGGGTTAAGGGCCTCTCGCTCCCTCTCGCGCTCCCGCTCCTTTCGCTCCCTCTCCGCCTTATCCTTTTCCCTCTCTTCCTCCAATCGCTGGATCTCCTTGGCTCTGGCGCGCTCCCGCTCCTCAAACTCCCACTCGTCCCGGCGAGCTTGCAGCGGCAACGAAGTCGACTGTGAAGCGGAAGACGAAGCCGACGCGGCTCCCATCTCGCCCGTCAACGCCATCTTGTTTTCCACCATGTGCAGCATTTTCTCGGTTCGACCTAGCATGCCCTCCAACCATCGTTTCCCCTCTCGAAGCTGTTCTCGATGTTCCGCGAGCTCACGTCGGCCCATCGAATAGTGCCCATACCCGCTCAAAGACGAAGCGGTGTTGCCGGTGGCGCCGAGTCCCTGGGGAAAGTACCGCGAGTCTCGGTGGAGCAGGTCGGGCGAGGCTCGACGAGGAGGCGAAATTTGGGCGGGTTTCGGAGCGGCAGACGCAGGCGTTGTAGTAACGCTTGGAGACATGTCTCGACGGAGACCGAGATTCGTGTAACGGGATTGAGACACTGCGCCCCAGGGAGAGACGGTGAGACCATCACGGGCGGTAGGTCCGTAGATCGAGTATCGTTGAGGTGGGTTCGCCGGTGAAGCCTGCGTTGTGGCTTGCGTGGCGGCCACACTCGGGGACGCGGTCTGGCTCGCGTTCTGGCCGCTGAGTCTGGATGCGAGATGGGATAGCGGTTGTGCCGGGGTGGAGGCGGGAGTATGTCGCGGTTCCGCAGTGTGAGCCATGGGCGACTTGGTAACGGCTCGGTCTCCCGATTTCTCTCTTTCGCGCTCGCCAGCAAGACTGACTAGACCGAGGCTAGCTGCAGAAGGCAGTCTACTGTCTTTGCCATCCTCGTCGCCATTCTTTCGCTTGATTCCTCGGTGGTCTTCCTCAGTCTTCTCTGGCTCTGCGGGCAAGGGAGTCGCACGCTGAGCAGGGGCGGGTACGAGAGCCGGCTTGTCGTTCCGATTATCTGGCGAAGCCGATGGCTTCATCTTGTCGGCGGGAGGGGCAATGGACAGGAGAGTCTCAGCGGCGAGTTGGTGAGCAAGCTGTCGTTTGGGAAGGGGAGAGGAGGATCGACGATTATCGAGTGGTCGATTGGACGAAAGGACAGAAGATGAGGTGCGACGGATGGGAGCCGGACCAAAATCGAAATCAGGTCGTCGCCAGGGTAGATCAGAGGAAGGAGCACGTCGTGAAGTTGGCAAGGGGAGAGAGCGAGCAGAAGAGATTTCTTTGGTCAGCACAGTCTTGGGGGGTACTGTCGCGGGTCTCGGATGGTGAACAAAGCGAGCAGGTAGAGGGAGACTATCGGGCATGATGGAGAGACAAGGGAGAGGGGGGGGAACTTCCCATGTTTATCCTTGCCCGTGTTGCCCAGACAGCAATTTAGAACAAAGGTTGGCGATTTTCGCGCTGAAAGGAAGTGTAAAGAAAGGAGAATCTCGCCGAGAAAGCCCTTTCAGGCGGAGGCGATGAAAGGAGGTTTAATCGACATTGTGAGGGGTTGAAGAACAAGCCGAGACAGCGGAGGTGTTGATGAAGGGAAGGTGAAAAAGAGCTCTGGCACTCACCCCTTCGCGTTCTCTTGCCTCCCTTTCTCGGTCTCTATCCTCCCGATCCTTATCCCGCCTCTCCTCCATCCACCAAGTCTTCTTGCGCTCTCCGGATCCGGTGCCGGTCGAGGGAATGAGCTGCGGCATGACCTTGGGTTTGGCGCGATCGTCCGACGTCGGAAGCATGGGTGGGAACGTGAGTGTTCCTCTCGAGGGCGTCCTTTCGAGATCCGTTGCGCCAGCCGAGGGCGAGTCCTGTCCAATATGGGCTGAGGCTCCTCGTCCCGATTGCGGTCCTCCCACGGCGGGCACGCGTTTTCGACGCTTGATGACAGTCTTCTTCATTGCGACAGGTCGAGGTACTCCATGCAGTTTATGGTAAAGACCTTTGATCCAAGTCAGCTTTATCACTATAAACAATAGAATCCTACTCACCACATGCATTGCACTGCGGACGCCCTTCCTCGTCTCGTCTCCACAACGGCGTAGTGCTCGTACCGCAGTTCCTACAGCTCATGCCGATAGGCGTTGCTGCCAATCCTCCGCCGGCAGGGGTGCCTCCGACCTGGGGCTGCGAAGGATCTGCTTCTTCCGATTCGGGCGACATGGCATGGGGGCTGACCGGTGCTTCCGACTCGACGGTGGTGGAGGGAGGCTGGGTGGATGCCGGGGTGCTAAAGCGGTGCTCTCTTTCTCGCTGAAGTGGGATGCTAGCGGATCTCGGACCGATACCAATGCCACCCATGAGACCGAGACCCCAAGGACTGAGGCGATCTTCCCGATGGCGCTCGAACGGTTTGGGAGAGGGTCGCTCGACGCCTTCTGCCGGGCCTGCGGGGGCAGGAGCCGAGGTAGTGGATCCGGCAGCGGTGTGAGAGTTGTTGTACGTCGGGCAGCCTTCGCAGCCTGCCTTTCCGCCTGCCCCATTGCATCGACCATCGCCAGGGCAAGTGCCCGGAGTGGGTCGAGCACTGGAATCCTCGGTGGTGGTGAGAGGGGGAGACGGCAGTGGGGATGGATTGTTGTTTTGAGCCGGTGCGATGGCTGGAAAGACGTCAGATGAGGCTTGTATGACAATGCGTTGGCACACGTACGTTTTCTCTTCTTGGCAGACGGAGGACCATCCACGTCGTCTACTTCATCCTTGGGCTTCCTCAGCCCGACTGCGCTCTTCCGACTCCTGCTGCGCTTGGGCTTCGTATTGTCTTCGGTCTCGCCGCTGACGGGAACGCTTTCGGTAGTGCTGGGACGTCGGCTGACTTCCCCACTGCTGACCTCGAGCTCGTCCTTGCTCGAGCCGGGCGTCGCCTGCGGAGCCGCCTTTTCAGGCGATGCCAGCTGCACGGCGTCCTCTTCCATCCGAGGCCGTTCCGATAGTCCACCAAAGGTCAGACCGTTCCATCCGCGCCCGAATCTCGACCCCCATCGCCTCGGCAGTCCCGCCTCTTCTGGTTTTTTCTCCGCTGGGGTCTCTCCCATTTCGACGTCTTCCGTACCGAGCGATCGCCGCGTGTCGGATAGCCTGGATGCAGAAAAGCGTCGATAAGTAAAGGATGCGGCAGGTGCGTTAAGGGAAGATGGAGGAGGCGCGTTCGGCGAAAGTTTTGCGGTGGCCGCGGAAGCAGCCGGCGATTGCTGAACCGAGTCGGGCCCGCGCGATGGGGAAGGCAAGGGCGGTGCGGTCATGTCCACTGGAGAGGTGAGATGGCGCGAGAGTGAGCGCAGAACGATGGATGGGAAAGCAAAGGGTGGCAATGGGGCAACGATGAGGGATGGACAGAATCGATACTGAACCTCGAGAGATGTGACGATAACCCCGGCGATTGCGCAGATAAACTCGCTCGGCGGCGCACGTCTCCTCTGGTACGCAGCGGGAGAGGGAAGGGAGATGGGGTTCACTTTTGCTAACCGCCTGGTTGCTGTACTAGCTGGATACAAGGACTACCAAGGGAAGGGAATGGACGGGGATATCGAGGGAGGGGATGGATAACGAGAATCACTCACGAAGGGGCGTTATCTCTGCTGCGATCTCGGCCGCGAGATGAGGAGTGGTGGGGTGTTTGAGATGTGTTTGTCGGGTATGTGTGGGTGTATGTGGGTGAGTGAGTAGATGATAATCTCTGCGCCGTTATCTACGGATGGGTGATAGCCTTTGTGGATGGCGTGACGGGTGGAAGGGAATCGCAAATCGAGATGCGGGATGGCTTTTTTCGAGGCTTTATGATTAGATCAGCTGGATTTCCGATTCTCGTATCCCCGGTCCCGTGCCTATGCCACCCACGTTGGCTGGGTTGGGTCGGCTGTGTAGGACATGCATTGCAGGCCAATGAATGGCATCCATCCGTTATCCCATGCATGCATGCACACCCCTTCTCCCTATCGCATCTGCAGACTGCCTCCCCTTCCCCCTTGGCGCTCCTCCCCCATGATCAGCAGAC
>JASZXS010000039.1:15439-64648 GCA_035521475.1 Tremellales sp. Uapishka_1 | reverse complement strand
GGCAAAGAGACGAGATACGGCGTCAAGGCTCGACGGCCTGGATTGGGGAAGCGATGAGCGGGGCGCAATGCATGATCATAGTGTGGATTCCACGTAGGCTACTGCGGCCTCCAGTCGGGCTAGCGAGCGGTCCGCCCCGAGCACGGCAACGATGTTGGGTATACTCGGCCCAGCCTGACGACGAGGTCAGCGATGGATAGAAGTGAACGACGAATGACTCACCCTGCGACCCGTCAGAGCATGGCGCATCGGAGTGATCAAATCGCTCTTCTTTCGCAGCCGCACCTCCTGCACGACCTCGTGAATCGCATCCCACACCAAATCCTCCGTCAACTCTGAATTCCGTGTCGCTTTCTCCCCGAGATTCGCAATGACCGCTTTGAGATTCGAGACTACGCAACTGGTCAGAAACGAGTACCAAGCAAGAGGCGCGACGCACTATAAGTATGCCCGTCGAGCTTTGCAATAATGGACTGCGATTCCTGCTGGGTATAGATGGGGTCGAGATAGAAGAAGATGGAGGACGAGGCCATGTCGACGAGCTTGACCGTCCGGGCCTACGAACCGTCAGCGCGCTTGTCTCTGACGTTCAGTGTACCGACACACCAATTCCGCATCGAACACCTTTCCAACATAGTTCACGTCCTCGATCAAAGCACTGCGGCGCTTTCGTCAGCGCTGTTTCGCGTATCAGAAAAGCAGGACCCACCACCCCTGCAAGGATTTCTGGCCCCTCAGCATCTCCTGATACCTCTCGACCAGCTCCGCCCTTCCCTCTTCCCCACTTCCAGCAAGGCCGCTCTCTTTCCCCAGATCGACCAGAAGGCCATCTTCGCCCAACCGGCCGGCCTTGCGGCGGAGATGCATCTTGTTCAAAAAGTCCAGCTTGCTCATATTGACGGCGGCTTTGCGATGCGTGATATGGCCGAGATCGAAGGACTTGACGAGCTGATCGATGGTGAAAACTTCGTAGAGGGAATGCGCGTCCGCCCTCGCGTGAGGAGGGAGGAGCGCCGTGTCCGTCTCCGGTGACGACTGGAAGGCCTGCAGAATTGACGAGAGGGCCGTGTGGTGGTCCCACCCCATCAGCGCGAGGAAGTTGACGAGAGCTTCTGGCTCGTATCCCTCTTCCTGCTCAATCCATCAGTCTCTAGCAGGGTACCGCTGTCAACACTACGATGCACCTTGTAATGCTCGACCCTGACATCTCCGGTTCTCTTGGACAGTTTACTCCCATCGGGATTGACCAGTAATGGCAAATGTCCAAAGAGAGGCGGATTCCAGTCGAAAGCCGAGTATAGCTCGTGGTGTTTGGGCACAGAAGGTAGCCATTCCTGAACATGGAGCCAGTCCATCAGCTCTTCTCAAGTCACCAAGCAGCGTATTCTTTCTCAACCTACCTCGCCTCGCAGTACATGGGTGATGTCCATCGCGTGGTCGTCCACCACACTTGCGAGGTGATATGTCGGATACCCATCCGATTTCATGAGAATGAAATCGTCCTGCGCGACGGCAGCGGTTGTCGGCTGCGCATCGCCAAAGATCAGGTCCGGCGGGAGGGTGACGTCCTTCGTCCGAGCCTGTCGCAGCCATCATCAGCTCTCCATACCCAATCTGCTGGGCTTTACAGACATACCTTGAACCGTACGACGTACTTCTCCCCGGCTCTCTTCTTGCGGCCAACTTCCTCCTCGGTGAAATGTCGACACCGACCGTCGTACCCATGTCGAGCGCCCTGCTTCAACAACGATTTACGAATCGCGGACAGCTCGTCCGGAGAGCAGAAACACTCGTACGCTTGATCGGTCTGAGCGAGGCCCACTTCAGTACGGTAGAGTGACACAAGGAAGGGAGAAACGTACAGAGAGGAGATGCTTGAGATGATGTCGATACAGGTCCAGTCTCTCCGACTAGATCTCGCATTCAGTCCCAGCCCGAACGACATATTGTCCACCACATACCTGTGTATAAGGTCCGTGGTCTCCACCTCGTCCGACGCCTGATCTCAGTCCTCAGCATGCCTTCTTTCGAGGAATGGATCGCCAGATCTCACCTTCGTCGTGATCCAGTCCCGCCCACTCCAACGTCCGCCTCAGCGAGTCCACTGCGCCGTCCACCAGACGATTCTGTTCGCCTTTCTGGTCAATATCACTCCTCCTTCAGCTGCCGAACAAGATCATACTCTGTCCGTATCCTCAACCCGCAGAATCCACGTGCCGCCCCATTTGCGTGCCAGCAGATGGTTGAAAAGTGCGGTCCGGAGACCACCTAGATGAAGGTAGCCCGTAGGCGAAGGAGCGAACCGCAGTCTCGGTGCCGGGGACAGCGCTTTCAACGAGCTCGAGTGGCATCGATGGCAGAAGAACCTCGGAGTCGATGGCCGCGTGAATATCGTCGGTCTCATTGCGAAGTAGTTGGCCTGTTGAAAAGGGATCGACACCGACGAGACTTCAAGTCCAAGTCGAACACAACATTTCCGTTGACGTCACGACTTAATGCGACCGAAGACAATAGCTGGAGAACAGGTAGGGGGAAGCATAACTGGCTGCGTGGTGCTGCCTCTTCTGCACTGTGCACATTGCATTTGCACCTTGCATCCGGAACCATCTCGCCGAGATGGTGGTCAATAAGAAGACGTATGTACAGCAAGTCGGTTCGAGACTTGTCAAAAGATGGAAGACCTATAAACACGGGACAAGAAAGAGATCTACCATCATGACCTGCACGACGTGGGTCGGGGAGAAGGGAGGGGAGAAAGGGAGTCTAATCGAAGTGTCCTAGAAGAGGTTCAAAAGCGGGTTCCGTTCTCGGGTAGAGAGGCGGGGATCAGACCAAAGTGGTCGAGTTGTAGTACTTGACCGAGGCGATCTGGTAGCGTCATTCCCATCAGCGACAACCTCGTGACGGAGACACCGCGGCTCACCTCCCAGTAGGCCTCTGAGAAGGAGGAGCCCGAGTTGAGCACGTAGTCTGCACAGGTCGAGTAGCCCGTCTGGGCGGCGCACGACTGGGACTGGCCGGCGTAGCCGGCATAGTTCCAGACGCTGTCGGCACCGGCCCAGTCACCGCAGAAGGTCGTGTCGAAAATGTTGAAGTTGTCGTAGAAGAAGGTGTAGGGGTCACAGTCGGTCGACGGGAAGTTGGCCATGGGCGTTCCCCACGAGTCCGGGTTAGGCTCGTCGGCGGTGATGTCGGACGGAATGTTGTTTCGCGGGAAGAACCATACGGTGATTCCGACCTTGGCCCATCGCACTGCCCTCGGCGTCAGCAAGGCGGAACCGACGAAATCAAGCGGGAGAAGCGACCTACTGGCATAGACACCGCCGTTGTTGGTGTTGAAGTTTGCACCAAAGGCGTTCGGGGTCACCGCGTCTCGGGCACCACAACCCTGGTTCGAGGTCGCGACGGAACCACAGTTGTAGGAATCGAACGAGCCCGTCGTCAAGGCAGCCGACATGGTGTCATCCACATTAGAAGGCATGGTACATCCTGGCGCGGTGTGCAGCGAGACCTGGTTCTGGGTAAAGGCGTTGATTCCCTCGAGGATATCGATCTCTCCGCCCGTGGGCCAGTTCGGGCCGTTCTGCCACCAGGCAGGCCATGTTCCACATCCCGTAGGCATGTGGTACGCGTCCATGAGGACGAGACCTCCGGTGAAGCTGCGAGAACATTAAGCAAACCATTCCAAGGCAAAAGGAGGGGTACGACATACACTTTGTTACCGTGAATACGGATCGCTTTCCTGCCGTTGGACACGGACTGGGTCGTATCGGTGTACATGTAGGCCCGGTCGCTCGTGACTGAGATCAGGCCCGAGTTCCAAGCGTCAGAGGCCGACTGGAAGTCAACCGTTCCGTGGGTGGGGTCCGAGTAACTCCAGAACGACCAGTTGTCAAAGAAGCTGTAGCCTGACCATGTATCGGTCAAGTACCACGACGAGGAGGACGACGCGGACGCCGAGGCGGCGGCAGAGGAGGTGGTAGAGGAAGCCGTGGTAGAGGCCGTCGTCCAGGCCTCGGAAGAGCTGGACGAGGCGGACGCAGAGGCGGACGCCCAGGCCTCGCCACCGATGGTCGAGGTCGACGCGCCCGTCGCCGAGGCATCGTACCCTGTCGAGCTGGACGTAGCGTAGTCTGTCGAACTGGCAGAGTCGTATGCGGTCGAGCTGGACGTTGAGTCGGCCGTATACGACACCGAGGCGGTCGAGTTGGCACCGACGGAGGAGGAATCGGTCAAGGTCGAGTTGGAAGAAGGCGCGACGCAGCTCGACCTCTTCTTCTTCCTTACGAGCCGCTTGCCCTTTTGGCCGTTCGACAGCGGCGATCGCGCCTGGATACCTTCACGCGCTTCCATCTGCAGAGTCGCCTCGCGTCGGAGCTTGTTCAAGTCCGGAACGGCCTTTACGTGCGCCGGCTGTCGCTTTCCATGGACCACTCGGGCAGCCACGGTCGACGTCGGGAGAGAGAGAAGGAGGGGGAGGAGGAGGGCGGAGACGTGCATCTTTTGTAAGATGGTCGGGGTTTAGTTGGGTTAGTGTAGGTGTACCGCTGGGGTAAGGGACAGTTTATGATCGACCGGCGAAAGTTGGTCTGTGATGGTGTGAAGGATTGAGAGAGGGGTGAGACGCAGTCAACGGGAAGACGAGACGCACAGCGTCTAGGAGGACTATGAGTGGTCGGGTGAGGAGAATAGTCGTGGCCAGACGCGATGGAGGTGCGGGTGGGTTGGGTAAAGCGATGGCGATGGCGATATATATAGCAGTGGACGGTCCATGCGGACAGTGCAGAAACACGAGGGGAGGAAAGGGACACGGGACAGATTCGAGGTCATGGCGGTGTCGGCGAGAGCGCAGCAAAGGGGTACAGGATCCGAGAGCGTATGAGAGGTGGGCGTGTGATGGAAACAATGATGGGGGTGGTAAGGAAGGTATCATTCGTCAGCTCCATTCATCAGGACGGGGCTGCCAGGTCGATCCTTTCTCGCTCTTTTGTCTCTTGCAACAGGTCACATTGGTGTGTGCGTCGGCGTCCTTCAGACCATGCCGCTGCGTCCTTTTCGCACGAACGCTTCTCTTCTTCTTCCCGCCTCACGGACACATGACCAAAGACGGGAACTCACCTTTGAGAGGATAGGGGGATGCGGAGCGAGATGGAAAGCGAACACAAAACTCGTGCAACGTCGATGTAATCCGTCCAACCACCCAACAGGTGGCTTGTTTTGCTCGTTCCTCCTGCGGGTCATAATTTGACGCGGCGGCACCGCGATGCGCAGATGGCATTCCCAACCCATGGACCATCTTGCTTTCGCTCAGGGAAAGAGACCAGGCGCGTACGCGAGGGGGGTCGCGCCGCCAGCCATCTTTTCACCCGGAGCGCCGCTGCATCCGGCAACTCGTGACGGGAAGGCTTCGGCTTCGATGGCAGCACGCACAACGCCCGGACGAGGGGGAACAAGGTTCCGAATGTTAAAAGTCGCAGATCTAATCTGCGCGGCTCGCAGCTGGGTATCTTGTGCTGCGAGTGTTGGAATGGCGGATGGGTGGAACTGGGAAAGGTGGTGAAACACAACGAGTCTTTGCGAGACACCGTGTCTGCGGAGAGAATCGTCTGCGGCGTCGCGTCGTGATGGTTGCCTGTTCGTGAAGCTGATCGTTGCCTTGCTCATGGGAACGCACCTCGAGCCATCATGCCTATTATTGATCCCTTCGTGAAATGGTTCCGCTTCCCGAAATGCCTCTTACCTCGGCTCTTTGCGGGCCGGGGAACGAGTCGGAACGAGCCGGTGGCAAAAGGTATTTCCAGAGTTTCATCCAACTTTTAAACCTGCCTATCTCGATACCCAGCATGACCATATCGGCGCACGAGCGACTCCCAGAAACCATCGTGATCGGTGTCCTGGGTGCGTGTTCGCCGATGGGAGTGAGGAGCATACCACTGATGTCAATCTAGCCCTCCAAGGCGCATTCATCGAACATGTCCACTATCTGAACCGGTACGTTTGACGGGACAATTGGGACCGTAGCCCACGCTGAAAATCGCAAATCGCTCTTTCTCCTAGCCTTCGTCCAAAGGGTCATACCATCTCCGCCATCCCCGTCCGTACCCCCAGCGAGCTGTCTGCACGTTCTTTCTTCCTCTCTTCGTTTTTCCGTATCTGATTCTCGCCACAGCAATGCCACGCCCTCGTCCTCCCAGGCGGAGAGTCTACTGTCATCGCCTCCGTGGCAGCTCGAACGCCAGGCCTCCTGGACGCCCTGCTGGGCTTCGTACGTGATCCGGCCAAGGCAGTATACGGGACGTGTGCGGGGATGATCCTCATGGCGGAGGTGGACGGGATCGGCGGGGGCAAGAAGAGCCAGAAGGGATGGGGCGGGATGCCAGGACTGAAGATCTGGCGCAATCTGTATGGGTGTGAGTCTTCATATCCTACTTTGCAGACTCTGGTCTCTTCGTCGTGTCACCCACACGACTCTGTCTACCTCCATGATCTCAGTCTGCTTCATCCATTTCTGTCCTCCTCTTTTCTGCTTCCCCCCTTGTCTCCTTGCATTCCGGCACTTTTTCCCTCCCACCTGCTCTTTCTTCCTATGCCGCCTGCTCTGCCAAGCCGGACCTTTCCGCTTGTCCTCGTCATCATTCCCCCAGCCATTCCTCTTGACCCTCCTCCTCTTCTTTCCTGCTTCCTCTCTTCTTTCCTGCCTCTCCTCTTCTTTCCTGTCCCTCCTCTTCTTTTCTGCCCCCTCCTCTACTCCCCTTTCTCCCCCTTCTCGCAATCATCTTTGTCGTCTTCCATGCTCCCTCTTCGTCCCTCTTTCAGTGACTGACTGTCCACAGCCCAACTAGAGTCTTTCGAAGCCCCGCTCCTCATCCCGGCTCTCTCCTCCCCCTCGACCCCATTCAACGCGATATTCATCCGTGCTCCCGCCATCCACTCTCTCGCCATGATCGATAACGTCCAAGTCGAGGTCCTTGCCGAGCTCTCCTCTGACCAACGCCCGACTCCGCCGCCCGCCGATTCGCCCCTCGGCGCATGCAGCGTAGACGATCTAGGCAAAGTCATGGTGCGCAGGGGCAACAAGCTGGTCACGAGCTTTCATCCGGAACTGAGTGGCGATGCGAGGATACACGAGTACTGGGTCGAGAGGTGTGTTTTGGGCCGGTAGAGGGGAGGATCGAGATAGATGGGTAGATCAAACAACGGTGTTGTACTGTATGACTTAGGAGTATTACGATCATGAAGAGTCAACCACATTCATCAGGCGTTACTTTCTCTGAGTCGGGTTGGTATGCTGCAAGTAGTATATCAGTGATTGAGGGGATGGCCAGTCTGACAGACAATCATACATTCCGCTCGCGTGACCCAATGTAAGAATTCTTCTAAACAAACCAATGATATCGTATACCGTTTCGGCCCCCGTACACGCATGCAGCCAACACACCCTTCGCGCTTGCCGCTTTCCCCCTTCTTCGGCTCACAACCACCCCTCGACCTCTCTCCACCTCCTGCAACCTTTCGTCTCCTCGAGCCCGAGCGCATAGCCCAGACATTCGCGCTCCCTCTCCCTCCTCCCTTGCGCCTTGGCCGTTCTGGCGAGCCAGTACCACGCGGCACTATCGTCCCACCCTTGGTCCTGCGTCAGCTGATTCAGCAGCCCGTGCGCAAGCTCGACCTTCCCGTCCTGGAGATACAGTTCCGCCAAGCACGTCACAGCGACCGGATAGTCTGGCTGGAGGAGAATGCTCTTCGTGAAAGCCTGCAGGGCAGACTCGCGCTCGCCAAGGAACGACTGGTACAGCCCAAGCTGGACCCAGACGTCCGGGTTGAACGGGTCAAGCACCTCGGCCTCTTCGATCGCGACGAGACTCTGCTGCGGCTTGTTCCATCGACGGAACGTCGACGCCGACATGAGCCAGAGGTTGGACAGGATACGCGCTTCCGAGGTCGTCAGGTTGGACTCGGCCGACGCGGCGGGCGGGGGAAGAGGAAGTGCGCGCGAATGCGAGGGCGAGTGATAATGCGAGTAGTTGGCTGTGGGCGCGATGGACGCCGCCGCGGATGAAGCGACTCGACTGCGCGGGGCAGTGTCTGCAATCTGTCAGCCAACAGCACCGGGATCCCAACAGCCGCGACACTCACTGTCTTCCAGCTTTAAGCTCCTGATACTGTTGGCTTTGCCGCCCGTCGACGGCACATGCAGATGCCTCGGTATCAATTTCCTTTTCCCATTCGCTTTCTCGTCCACCTCTCCCTGTGACAACCTGCTTTCCCCTCCGACCGCGACACCAACTTCAACTTCATCCTCTGGCGGATGTACTGATCGACGACGACCCGTCAATTCCGGCCTTCTTCTCTTGAATCCTGTCCCACAACAAAACATACCGGAAATCATCGATTCTCCTAATCCCTTTGGCCCCGGCCCGCTCTCTTCGACATGGACAAAGCCCTCGTTTGCCGCGTTACCATTCCCGCTAATCGTCGCGACGCTAAGCATGCTCTTCGACCGCCTCCCCGCCCCTCCGCTCCCCGATCGCGCGGAAAAGAAGGCGAAAAGCTCCTGCTGCCGCAACATGGCCATCTCGGGGCCGAGCATCTTTTCCGTGATGATCACAAGCGTCATGCGGAGGCTGATGACGTGTTTGAGTTTCTTGGCTCGCGAAACAGTCGGTCGAGCGTAGGACCGCGAATCGGGTTTGAGAGGAAGCAGCGGCGCTGTTTGTTCCGATTCCTGCTGCAATGCTGGAGTCGGGGGCGTGATGGCGAAATCCTTGATATCTACTCCCTCCTGGTCGTGTGACACCTCGTCCTCGTTCAGATCGTCGTCTTCCGAAGCTTCCCACACCTGGACGCCAGCTTCACAGGCCTTCATCCCGCCCTCCCAGTCCCCCCTGGCCGTCAGGAGCAAGGCCAACAGATGCCATCCTTGTATATTCTTTGCGTCCAACTCGAGTGATGATCGAATCGACTCGGTGGCTGGATCTATCGACCTTGATTCCGCTTGCGAGTACGCTAGGTGGTAGTAAGCAGTCGACGAGGTTGGATTTAATCGGACGGCGGTGACGAGATGATTGATCGATTGCGACTGATATATCGGTCGGTTGATCGGATCTGCCCCTATTAGATGTATCCGTATGTTAGCTGAGACCAAGCCAAAGTGCAATGACATACCCTGCATGGCCAGCGCCATTCTCACAATCCCTTTACACTCTTCGACCTCTCCTCGCAGCTGATCCACTTGCCTGCCCTCCTTCAATTCCAGCACCTCGCCGGCCAAGACGAGATAGCTCCAGCTCTCCTCTGGTTCTCCCAGATCCTTGCACAGGACCCGCGCGCCCACCATAAGCGTCCTGATAAAGTTGTTGTCCGAATCGCCCTCATTTTCTTGTTCCTCGATTTCTCCGGCCCGATCCTTCATGCCCTCTTTGATACTGTCTGTGTGAATAGGCGTGTCGTCCGTCGCTCGCTTCTTCAGTTGCAGCGATACGTCTGGCTGTGAAGTCTGCCTCGCCTTCAGGACCAGTTGGACGTAAAGTGAAAATACCCGTTTGGAGTCGGCGTACTCTGCCGCCTCAGAGTGCAGTCGAGTGAGGTGTCGAAGGATGGATTGCGATTGGAATGTGAGTGTCTGTGCCCAGTACAGCAGCGATAAGACTTCTCTTCCCAGTGACCTCAAGGCTGACGATGCATCGTAGAGCGCGACGGATAACTCAGACAGAGTGTTGACGGACGAGTTGATGGAGCCCGCTCGAGGGAAAGCAGTTGTAGTGGAGAGCAGCTGCCGACCCTGTCGAAGGGTAGAGATTGCTTCTTTCGACCAAAGTTCGCGGGCCGAGAGGGTGGTAGAGGCATTCGGGGAAGTCAGGAGGATGGGTTGTGATGGCGTGGTATTCGCAGCGGGGTGGCTAGCTTGCAATCCTCGTAGATAGAGGACGAGCATCCTATTTCGTTGATGCGATCGGAAATTGCTTGGCCAGCAGGATGATAACGAGTGGTAGGTTCGAAGGATGGAGACGGTCTGAGGGAGGGCGTTTGGTAGGCTTGCCGATAAGGTGGCAGCTCGAGCAAGGGACGTCGATAAGTGGCGGTGGAGTTCGCGATACGGTTCGAAAGGTGTTTTGGGAGACGTCGTGGTTGCAGATAGGAATGGTGGAAGGCAGATTGGGAAAGACGAAAGCGAGGACAACAGGGGGAGGGCAGCCAGATATGACTCGAGTGCGAGGTCGTGTCGAGGCGGCGACGATAGCTCATAGCTGATGCCTAAGGTGGCTGTCAGTCCCGCTAGCAAATCTGTTTGTCTACGCTAACCAACCTTGTAGCGTTCGTCCACGTATGCGCGCTACAATGGCAGCATCGCCCTCTACCACACCATCCTGGCCATTCCACTCGGTGTCACGATATATCTTGATAGCTCCGGCGTGCTCTCCGATGGCGTGCAGGAAATACCCCAAGATCAACTTCGCAGACTGAGGCGACTCATCAGCACATGACGCACAAGCTATGATAAAAGAGATCAATGCTACTCACCTTCGACTCTCCGACCGATAACTTCCCCTCATGAATCAGCCTTTCCAAATCCTTTATTCCCTCTCTCGCCTCTTCCACGTTCTCGACGTCAATTCCCCTCCACTCCTCGTTGTCGCCATCATCCCCGTCGAGACTCTTTGCGCCGAGATAGCTCGTACGACCTGCATCCTGGCGGACCGTAACTCCAGACGCCGAAGCAGCCAAGGCCAGACCGTTCCCGTCAGATGGCTTCTTGCGGTGCAGATGGGGATGTGGGATGTGTATGAACGAGTTGGAGGTATCACCTGACGAGTTAGACGAGCCAGAGGCGGGATCCAGTGCGACCGTCGCGGCGGCCGGGGAAGTCGGCTGACTTGGCGACCCGACGCTTATGAACCTCGAGGCCGAGATGGAGGTCCGAGGATGACTGGAGGAAAGATAAAGGAGTGAGATGTCGCGCAGATGGTGTATCAGAGCGGTGTCTATGCCGTTGCGTGAGCTGCCGTCGATCTCTGAAGTACCCCTCCTCCTCAACTCACTGCCGCCCGTATGCTTTCCCCACTTTCTCACCAACTCGCCCCAACTCAATTCATTCCCATTCGGTGTGGTGCCCGGGGCAGTCTCTGCCCAAGCGCCTCTGAGCAGAGCGCTTGTCAAGGAGGCATGATAGTGTGCTCCTTTGGGAGTGGACGGTGACATTGTCGCCTGCTCTTGATGGGATGTTGAGTCTAGACAGAGGTGTCTATGAACGTTTGAGCGGTGAGCAAGTGACTACTACGCACAGACCACCGCCTAATCTCGTTATCTGTTCCCTCCATGTAATTGTTTATCGAGATAATTGGAATTCTCGAGTCGAGACAGTTTTGCTATCTATCAGCATCTATATCACTACTCCAGGAATGACAGCAGCGAATGGGCAGGTCATGTTCCTAGCTCACTATGGTAAACCTAACGACTTTGCTCCTCAGGACTCGAGCGGTGCCCGTGCCGGCGAAAACGAAGGACTCCTCGGCTCACCTCTCCAAATCCCCTCCTCATCAACCCTCCATCATCGAGTACTCCTCTACAGCACCAGCAGCTCCTTCTTCTTCAAATCATGCCGCCAATGGCAGCGAGGACGAAGCTATTCCGTCGCATCTATACTCCAAGCTACCCGACCATGTCATGGAAACGGACGCTAACGGGAACAAGGTCCCCGATTACCTGAGAATGATCTTGATGTGTAGGTCAAATAAGCACGCTGATGACTGCGAGCTGACTACTCAATCTCGTATGCAGCTAAAGTCTACAGCTCTCCGCTAAATCTACAGGAAACGCCATTGACACTGGCTGTCAACCTTTCTGCTCGACTTGGGAACGAGGTGAGCTTCCCAGCTCTGGCCTCAGGACGCCTGTAGCTGAAGCCCCCCCATAGATCTGGCTCAAGAGAGAAGACTTGCAACCGGTGTTTTCGTTCAAGATCCGCGGTGCCTACAACATGATGGCGCACCTCAGTGAGACAGAGAAGAAGAAGGGAGTCATCACCTGTAGTGCTGGTATGTCACCTGCTGGAATACGAAAGATGAGCTTATCGGAGAACTATGGCAGGAAATCACGCACAAGGTGTAGCCCTTTCCTCACAAGCGCTCGCTATCCCCGCACTCGTGGTCATGCCCGTCTCGACCCCCTCTATCAAATGGCGCAATGTTCAACGACTGGGTGCTACCGTTCTCTTATTTGGCGCCGATTTCGATGCGTCCAAAGCCGAATGCCTCCGTCTGGCCACGAAAGAGGGCTACACGTTCATCCCACCGTTCGACGATCCCTACATCATCGCTGGTCAAGGAACCATCGCGGTGGAGATCACGCGTCAGATCAAGGACTGCGATACGCTGGATGGGATCTTTGGTTCCATCGGCGGCGGAGGTTTGATGGCGGGTATCGGAGCGTACATGAAACGGGTGGCCAAACCATCTGTCGGAGTTTACGGAGTGGAGACATTCGACGCGGACGCTATGCAGAGGAGTATGGGCAAGGGAAAGCGGGTTTTATTGGACGAAGTCGGACCATTTGCCGATGGTACCGCGGTGCGCATCGTCGGCGAGGAAAGTTTCAGAGTTTGCAATTCGGTACTGGACGAGGTGGTATGTGTCGACAATGACGAGATCTGTGCGGCTATCAAGGATGTCTTCGAAGGTGTGTCTCTTCTTGTAAAGTATCACGTCAAGCTGACGCCTGGTGGACCAACAGAGACGAGATCCATTCCGGAGCCATCCGGAGCCTTGGCACTTGCTGGACTCAAGGCATACATTATGCGAAACAATCTGCAAAACAAAAACAAGCGATTCGTTGCTATCATCTCGGGCGGAAACATGAACTTCGGCAGGTTAAGATTCGTCGCTGAGCGAGCAGAGCTGGGAGAACGCAGAGAAGTATTGATGAGTGTCAAGGTGCCCGAACGTGCCGGAACGTGGGTAATTTTATCTCTACCATCAATGAGCACTGATCGCCATTTGATAGATTCGTTAAACTCCACTCGTTGCTTGGCTCTCGAGCTGTTACGGAGTTCTCGTACCGTCACTCGAGCGCGTCCTCGTCGGCCTACATCATTTGTTCCTTCCTCCTCCTTTCGTCACCTTCTTCCGCTTCGGGTCCATCGCCCGAAGCGAGGAAAAAGGAGGTCGGGGAGATTGTGGATGCATTAGCGCAAAACGGCATGGAGGGCGTGGATCTTTCCGAGGACGAGTTCGCGAAATCCCATGTTCGTCATCTGGTCGGCGGTCGAAGTGAGGTCAAGGACGAGAGATTGTTCCGATTCGGTGGGCCGCTTCGCATCTGGCAGTCCAATTGTGACTGACTATCCTTGATCTAGAATTCCCGGAACGACCTGGAGCTCTGAGCAGGTTCTTGAACGGCATGAAGGGTGACTGGAATATCACCTTGTTCCACTACCGAAATCACGGAGCAGGTCAGTGCTACCTCTCTCTGTTGTAGTGGCAACTACTGACGACGGTTGTGCAACGCAGACGTTGGAAAGGTCTTGGTGGGAATACAGGTTCCGGAAGCGGCGAGCGAGGCCCTAAACGATTTCTTGCAGGAATTGGGATACAAGAATGTGGAGGAGACAGATAACCCAGTCTATCGGCATTTCTTGTGTGACAAAACGGAATGAGGAGGGGAGATTATTGTGTCTGCATGTATGTATATAAAGCTTCTGATGCGTCGCGGTGGAGCGCGTCTGCCGCCGGGAAGAGGAGGCGCAACCGGACATTCCTTTCGTGCCCGTCCTCCCTATCTCGGCCAAGCTCGCCATCAAACTCGCTCGTGGGGTTTTGCTCGACCTGCGAGTGTTGCGGGGAGGTATCTGTATAGGATACCTTTTTCATTAAGGCTCTTCCTGCCGCGGTGAAAACTCCAAAAAGTCAAAGAAATCAACCGCGAGATTTGCTTCCGCTCCTGCATATCACGTCCCCCTTGCAGGTCGAGCGAGACGGCGCTATCTCCTGTAACCATCATGCCCCCTCGACCCGCCAAACGACCAAGAGCCGATCTCATCCCATATGCCTCTCCTTCTGGCTCTCGCTCGCCCTCTGCGGAAGCCTCCACTTCCAATCACCTGCTCTCGTTCCTCAATGCCTACGACCAGGACGAGTCTGGCTCCGAGTCGTCGGCCTCCGAGCCCGAGCCCGAGTCCGAGGTCGAGCCTGATCCCGATGAGGACGCAAATGATACGCCGACGAAACGGTCCCGAAGCGGACTGCTCGGAGTCGGTACGCCTTCCTCCGCGAGATCCACCCCTCGAAAACGAAAGATCGCGACGCCGACGCCTAGAAAGGACGTTCGGCTGAGGATCGAAGACCCGGACGGCGAAGGCATCATCAAGACGTCCAAATCGGACCACTACTTTCTGAACCAGTCGCGCTCGTCCAAGACCTCCGGCGCGTCGTATTCCTCGCTCGTCGAACCGCTCTCCGCGGCCTTCTACGAGAAATACACGAGCGAAGCACGCCGCCGCGGGAAATCCAAGGCCATCGTCCAGTCCATCGAAAACGATTATGAGCAGCGATTCCCGCAGTGGGAGATGGAGTTGATGGAGGGCTTTAATCTCGTCTTCTACGGCTTTGGTTCCAAAAGACGAGTATTGAATTCATTCATGATGTGCAACCTGGCAAACATCGGACACGTCGTCATCGTCAATGGACACTTTCCGGGATTGTCGATGAAGGAAATCTGCAACACAGTCGAGGACTCGTTGGGCATCTCGGCACAGATGGATGTCCCGAAGTCCTTCACGACCGCCCTGGAGAAATCGTTATTCCGCATCGACACCTTCTGCACCGCATCTCCACACCCGCTCTTTCTCTGCATACACAACATCGACGCACCAGCGATGAAGACGGCAAAGTCGTTGGCGGCTCTCGCGACCTTGGTGAAGAACCCCAATATTCACCTCGTGACGTCGTTTGATCACCTCAACGCGCCGTTGTTGCTCGCGAGTCCGAGTTGGAATTGGGTCTATCACAACCTCACCACGTTTGACGACTACGATCTCGAGCTGACCTACTCAAAACTATCGTCCTCGTCGGCGAATCTCGCGTCCAACCAGCACGACGGTATCTCGGAAGAATCGGTCTTGCAGATTCTCGCTTCGGTACCGCCCAATGCGAAACGGCTGTTCAAGCTGTTGCTGGCGAAACAGGTCGAGAGCCTGCCACCGGGAGAAAGCATCGTCACCGCCCAGAACCAGGTCGCGCCGGTGTATGGGATCGATCTCGACATTTTGATGGGTCTGGCGAAAGAGAAGTTTATCGCCAGGGAGGAAGAGCGGTTCATGGCGCTGATGGGCGAGTTCAAGGACCACGGGGTGGTCGTCGAGGCCATTGTGGATGGGGAAGGGAGATCCGGCAGATGGGTCTGGGTACCGATAGCCAAGGGCGGGTTGGAACGAATCTTGCAGAGCTTGAAGGCCGTTGAAACGTGATTGCACGCCGCCGTCAGAGCAAATTGAATGGTTTCCATATATCATATTTACAACGGTTAAACTTTGTACAGCTCATCTAGATGACTTCTCGCTCTGCACTTTCCCTCACTAGGCCATTCCCGCTCGCTCTCGATCGCCCCATCCCCGCATTCAACAGAAGCGTCAATCCCGCATCGTCTACCGATTGCGCGGCCGTCGAAGGTAGATAGCCGACGGGTGGAGAGAGGCGGATTGGGGGTTCGTCGAGCGTCGGCGATGGGTTGAGGATGAGACGTGGGGACGAGGAATCGGTGCTGCGGGCTAAGCGAGGTGGAGGGGGTAACATTTCCTTCGCGGGTATAGGAGGGTGTTCGGTTCTCGCGCGTTCAGCGTGGAGGGAGAGCCTCGCCTCGTAGACGGCGAGTCTCGTTTGAATCAGCGCCGTCAATCTCTGTCCGAGTCTACATTAATACGGGTGCTTTCCCAGCGCGAAACACGAGACTGACCTCTTCTTCAGCCTTCTTGGCAGCGAGAATAGCAAATAATAGCTCCCGATCCCCCTCCCCCGACTTGGCGAACGAGTCCAGAATCGAAGTCAGCGACGCTGGTGGCGGAGGCTACGGGTTTCATCTCATCAGTCTGGGATACCACTTCCTGAACGAGAAAAACGTACCAGCTCGCCATGCCACCATTTGCTCCCCGAGGCAACGCTCAGCGACGGTGTCTCGGAACCATCTCGGCGCGAGCGAGGCGGCGAAGGAGGGAAGCCGTCCTGGGTGTGTGAGCGCGAGAGCTGCTTCGCGTGGTAGGGATGGCGTCGAGCTGGCTTGTACGATGTCATTGTGGATGCGAATGGAGGGGGAAGAGAACGAAAGGAAAGAGATACATGGGTCTTTCGTACTAGGAAGGTTATTTAAAGTATGCAACCTGACCAAAAGTCTTGGCAGATGAAAGGCACCTGTGATCGTCTTGGCACGGGTTTTCCTTATTCCCGCGCCAGCTATTTTTCCGCCATAGCTCGTCAGATCGTGTAGGGTTCCCACTCGTTCACCGCGAGTCTTTGTAAGCTAGCGAGACCAGCTTGAGGAGCCTGCTCCATCTGCATGCAAATGACTCGCGAAGACGGGACGGCTTTTGAAGGGCGATTGCGCAATCCTTTTTCATTCTGATTATATCTCGGACAATTCGTGCGCGCAGCATGACCCAAGCCGACCAGTTCCGACCAGTCGGCCTATATGGCTCTTAAATACAGGTTTGATCATGCACGACACGCGGGTCAGATAATGAGGGTACAAGAGTTGACAAACCTGGAAACCACGCCAGAGAAAAGAACCCGCTCGCAAGTTATTTATGGCGTCAAGGGACTATTTCCGCCAAGACGCGTTCCACGGATAGCGAGGCGCATGTTTGAAGAAGCTTTCTGGGGTCCTCTCTGGGGTGTCGTAGTACAGCCAGGATGTCTCGTATAACACCTGCTCTAGTCGTACAGCATCGGAATCGGATTGATGGACAGTAGGAACTAAAAATACATCGCCGAATACACGAACGCGGACTTCCCACAGATTCTCTGTTACTGCCTCCGATGCCAACGCTGAGACTGCCGCTTTAGCCTGTTTTTCCGCGCTCTGTCCTGATTCACGGCTAACCCCTATGCCTGGATGCAAAGAAGAAACACCTAGTCCATATTCAAAAGGTAGGGTTAAACCCCTCTGCTACCTTGGATCACGGAGTAAACGTGTATGCCTGGACATTGTCTATATAGCGAACGTCAAGGATCCGCCGTAGCAATCGGCAGCGGAGTAGTCCGATAAATCATGGTGCGGAGAGTTCCTCGATAGAAGAGTATGACATGTGGTGAAGGTTGTTGGCGGGACAAGTGGCTTCGAGGTCCATGACGGCTGGTGCAGTTTTTGCCAATTCCACGTCAGCTCGTTGAGACGCAAGGCCGAAAGCATTCCATGGTGCTTGGGAAGCGAGGCAAAAACGTGCCTTGATGACTGCGTGCTCGACTGAGGGCGTCTGTAGCTGATCACAAAGGTTTAACAGATCCCACCCACTGTTGACATCGATCTTTCTCGAGGGTTTCCGTGGAATCCACGAGGCGAGAGCGAGTAGAAACAGCGAAGTGCGTGGGAAGACGCGGTCGTGTAGATGGGACTGTAGTGGGGCTCAGGCTCGGGCACGAAGCGGTGGACAGAAGGTCTTGGATGAATCCGCTTCGAAAGCGTCAACGTTAGCCACTCAAAGGCGTCAAGAGAAAGTGGGGCACATCCTTCAGTAGCGAGACGTACCTTTTTCGAAGCAGGTTATGACTGGAGAAGCGGAAAGGGTCCCCTTCGCGTGACTACAAGGTGATCTCCGGGACCTCTCGACGAGATGGCTCTCCAGGACGAGAACGACCCTGCATCGTTTTTCAGAGGCCAAAGGTGATGTTGATGACTGGCAGAAGAAAGACGACTGGTATGGAGTGCAGAGAAAAGATAGCGAGTCCTCCGTCGTTCGCGGTTCCATGGAAGAAAGGACATCGCCTGCATGCTTGATCTCCTCATGCTGAAGAGAGCCTTACATTGTCCGAGCGCAATGCACGGTGCTTTGTGTCCACACCGGAAGCAAGATGTACATGGGACCGGGAGACGTGACAAAGCCGAGTTTAGTAGTTTGGACGCCAGAGACGCTACAGACACATCAAAAGGAGAGGAAAGAGAGGACACAAGAATGGTCTTCAACAGGCAAAACGGGACGGGAATAGTATGCAAGTAAGTTTTCCTCTTTTGGAAGCACGCCCGTGTGGCAAAATTGGTTACCGCTTCCGACTTTTATTACTAAAATATCGGACGATTCCGGGTTCGAGCCCCGGCATGGGCTACTTTTTATGCTGACACCCTTGCAGATCGGCTCGGTTGCGAAGAACACAGAGCTTGACTGTCATGACACTCCATTCTGATCCGCCTCCCAGAGCTGATGGTACACGTCTCTCGGTCCTATTGCTTATCGGTAGCAATATCGCGCTCCAACTATTCAAAGATTTCGCCTACTTTTCTTATGCTTTGACAGGGCGATGACCTATCACCATTCCTGAAACGCTAGGCATCGATCATGCATGTCTGCCTAATATTACAGACCGATAGTATCAACTTTCCATAAGTCATCCCTAGAGAAACGCATTAGTACCTCCATCACTTCCAAACGGGGTGAGACCTACCCAATCCAACATATGACCTCGACAGCGACCCCCTTGGCAGCCTTTCGTATGTCTTCTGACGAAGCCGTCAACTTGCCAATCCCACAGGCATGCTCTTTGCCTTCTGCGTGTATAGCCACGATGGAGTCAATCGGTAGACCGTCCGGCAGCGAGCCTCCAGCTGATAGCAAGCCGGGCGCCATCATATTTGCACCCTGTGGAGATGTCTGTCAGTCACCAGAACGATAAACTCCTGTAATTTGAGGACGTACCGCTAACAGGAACTTGATCGCTCCACGGTCAATACCGACGTGTGGTAGCATTGTCGGGTCTAGTTGGAAGGTCAGTCTATTAGACTGTATGGAGTGAGCGATGTCGTGCGCTTACATTGATGCAGTAGCTTGAGCGTCGGAATATAGGGCCCGTCGAAATGCTGGAAGAAAAGGGGAACAGACTGAACGGTGAAGATCGATATTCGGTCATGACTAATAAAGATCTACCGTGAGCTGTGCAGGAGAAATGAATCACCGATGCTCACCACTTTGTCAAGCCGAGAGCATCCTTTTTGGGCCAAATCTCGTCAAGGACACTGATCTCGCCCTCATCCTTCTCCTCTTCCTTGTCTTCCTTCTCCTCTTTCCCCTTCTTGCTCCTCCCCTTTCCACCTTTCTTCTTCTTTCCTCCGCTGTCCTCTTTGGCCTCTTCTACCGCGGGCTCGGCTTCGTCGACCGGTTGACCGGCTGATGTTTCCCTGAACGCTGGTTGAGAAAGGAAGGGAAGTTGAGTGAGGATAGCAGTCCGGATATGTCGCTGCACCGAGGATTTCAAAGATGTGGAGGACGAGACATCATCTTTGGGGTTGAATCTGGTACCACCGGAGGTCGGTTAGCTTTGGCTGCCAGAAGGGGAAGATGGGGTAGGGCACCAACTTTTTGAACATCTCGTGAGTGAGGGAACGTTCGCTTTGCTTCTTGCCGGTAGTCTGATTGCTCGGGCGGCGTTCTATAGGATCTAGCAACGTGCAATAACGGCCAAAGTTCTGATGAGATCACGACAAAGAGTAATTATCGTTGATTCCACAGAAAGACTTCTAAGCAAAAGTCATGACGTCCTCACTCGTCGTCGATTGTCTGTCACTTGTATAGGTTTCCATCAATGCTATGCATGACCCATTCAGCGACATGTCAGACTTTTATTCAGCGCCGGCCTTCTCACCTGATGCGTTCTCAGAGTGTACATTGATTCTGGTCAGTCGTTGATCAAGTCGTCCTCTTCGAGTGTCAATTGACGCTTGCGCCAGCCTTCGGTATCCTTGGCCAACTTGCCTCAGCTGGCCGCAGACTTGTTGATCACTTCCCTCGGCCTCACCCGTGTAGGCTGGCTTGGCAGAGGCGAGACGGTCGTCCCGTTCGCCGGTGCTGGAGAAGAACCGGGCTCAATCGTGACCGGAGGATTGGAGGGTCAGTCCGGCATATAGCTCTACTAAAGAACTGACGTCGAGCTACTCAGTCTACGGGAAGACAGGCGAAAGCGTTTTCATCATACAACAACGATCACCCACGTTGAAGGTGAGGCAAATGATGCAGTTGGCTCCGTCGTGCTCCGCGCTCGTTCGAAGACTGACTTTCCTGGTAGTCCCAAAAGGAAGCCCACATCAACCTCCTTCAGCGCTTTGTCACCAGGTTCAACTTCTCCCTAGTTCTCGTTCTCACAAGTCTCGATGCCGCTAGCCAAGATGACGCTCAACTACTGTATGTTCATTCGTGTCTCCGTCTTTCCTAGCTCAGCAGACACCGCTGCAGTACGCCACATCAACACATCCTACCTCCCAATCCCCCGGCCCTTCCAGCTCCGCTCGAACGACTACAAATGCTTCCACCACTCCGACTACATATTTCCGCTCCTCCTCTCCATCCAACCGCAACCACATATCCCCCTTTCCTGCCGTCGGCGGGGCTCACGCGGCGAATCCTATCAGCTCTGCAGGATGGTCAAATCCCCCATGGAGCTATTACGGCTTGGTGTGTGGAGGGAGACAACAGGGAGGATGCATGGGCACTGGCTCATGTCGTCCTGGGTATCCTAGGCTTGAGTGCGTGACTCCAGATCGCTCGATGAATGTACAGCTGATGACATCGCAGACGGAGTCGAAGTCAAGGAGCCCAAAAGTTGGGAAGGCTTGTTCGGTGCCACAGACGGATGGAGCGGGGGCGCTGGAGCGGATTCGGAGATCTACGGATAGGATGCATATGTCGTCCAGCTTTATCCTACTCATAGGTGTCACATGAGATGATAGTCTTTGTCCGGGCTTCCTTCTTTCTTGGCGGTAATACGATCGGACCCAGCCATAACGGAGTCTTCTCCTGGTGCGGCATCGACAGCATTAGGTATCCTGAGCTCGGAAACTCCGCTTGAACTCGACACCTAGAGAGGGCCTGCGGCCTCGCAACCGGGATATAGTTCCTTCTGATAGAGGGTCTCTACAACGACATACGACCAAGAACGGACAGCATACTCCTACATTAATCTTTTGAGTAGCACATACATCGGAACAACTTGTTTCTTCCTATACATACACCTTGCGAGGAACTTCGGCTATCACGGCAGCTGTTGAGACCTGGAGCAGAGTCTGAGCTCTGACACGCAAATCCTGGGAAGGCACTCACTATGGCATTTCATTTGCAAAGTTTGAAAGAGGCGGAAACAGTAGTCCAACGGGTGAAGGCGAGGCATGGCCGTTGATCTGGATCGTAGGTCATGTTCGTCAAACTGAGACGACTCGCCAGCAACGCGCTGAGATAACGAGGGTCGACTGCCTCGATATCGGCAGCGGTAAGATCCTTGATATTCTCGACGGGGCACCGCGCAGTTGTATTCTCCATAGCTTTCAAAGCCGATTTGGCGAGCTCAACATCGTCCCTTTGCGATGCCATGATGAAGATCTGCCACGGATCCTTGCCCGCCTGTTCGCCTAACGCTTTGAGAACCCTTTCCTCAATACGCTGACACTGCAATCGGTCGCAGACCGCAAGGACCTCCTTGATCTCGTCCAGACTCATGTTCATCAAAGGCGAAGAGTCGGAGTAAACCAGGTTGGTAAAGAAACGTAATGCCTTGGCGGAAACATCGGTCGATATCGGCGCGGACGGCGATTGGCTCGCGACAGTGTAGAGGTCATTCACGAAGCCACTGTCGAGAGGTTGGGTCGGCTCAAACAATCACACTCCTGGCCAGCAAGCGGAGTTTGTACCTTACCTTTCTCTCTTCATAGGCCAACTGTGGATCCTGAAGTAGACATCGTCTGCCGACACCAGAATCACATCAGCCTGTGGGTCGTTGTGTCGCTCGTCCCAGCTGATTTCGACGGTGCTGCTGTCGCTCTCGACGTGGTCCGACATTATTTTTGGAGGTCTGCGGGGGAATGGCACGCTTCCAGATTTACAGCCCTGTATTGTATCTGCACAATGGATGCACGTAATCCCCCTATCAAGTGATCACTCTCGACCTATGGTAACGACGATTCAACATGCATGAGTTATAACCGGATCAGGCACGACTACCGTCATTGCGGCGGAAGAGAGGAGTTCTCTCCCTCGGAGAATTACCAGTCCTGCCTACTCCGATTACAATGATCACTACAGTCACCTTCATCGCTTCCGCCGCCACACCGTATGCTGAGGTCTTCTTGCGAGTCCGCCCCGCTTATGGTCGGTCGATCTGTAAATGGACTATGACCACTTCCATTGCTCGGCCAGCTATAAAAAAAGTTGATCATATAGTCCTCTGAACATCCTGTAAATACAACCTGCAATTGCTCTCCCTCAACTTGTTTTGGTATGTCGTCACTTTTCAACACTTGCACACCGTCTGCAAATGCCTTCTTTAGGATGTCCTTCCCGCTCATCCTTAGGTGATGCTCTTCGAGCAGTGTGACGATGTACTCATATCCAGAAACTATCTACGGCGTGGCGAAAGCTCTTATCACATTGCGCCATTCCATGAAATTGGCAAACATCCGCTCGAAATTTACTTTCCAAAGATGAAAATTTCTCAAGCCTGAGCTCAAAAGATAGGGTATCTTGAAAGCACATCCTGATAGATTTTGACGAAAATTGGTACTCGCCCTCAGGCAAGCGATCTTAAACCTGCTCATGGTTCGCAGCAGATAACTGGATAAGCTTAGCGTCCGCCCCAACATTCATTCTAAGGAGCTGTCTCCGCGGTCACCACGCTATACCTCGCACTGCTCCGCTATCCGCATCCTTTCGGTCCGCCGTAAACGGGATCCATGAGATCATTCTCGATTCTGTCGTGCTGATGTTAGCATGCGTGAAGCACGCTGGACAGGTGACTCACATGCTCTTCGTTGGGCGGACTGGGAGCGAACTCAGCGGCCAACGATGACCAGTCGAAAAGACGGATTCGGCCTATTCGGTACCTCTCCCCCGACGTCGGGGCATGTCCCGAACCATTACAACCACATTCGTAACATCTGTGATCGAATTGGTATCCCTGACCAGAGGGGTCCGCCTTGAACCTCAACCTCAACAGCTCGCTGCGCCAGGGCGAAGACAACTCTTCCAGCATTTTGAAGAATGCCTCGTCGACGAGGTTAATTTCCCTCTTGTCCCGCCACATGACTTTCAACGCCATTTTCCCAAGCTCGATGTCGTGTCGCTGGGACGCCAGCACTAGAGTGTCCCATGGTACGGATCCTACATCGGATTTCAGTGCCAATATGATATCTCCAGCCAAGGTGGGGCAATCGAAGAGATCGGCTAACTGGAGCACGTTCTTCTTGACATCGAAGTCCCATTGCGCAAGGACGAATGTAGATGCGGTGGCGAAAGAATCAAGAAACCCTCGAACGTATTTGGCAAGCGCCGGCATAGGGATGGTATCTTTGACGCGAGCTTCGGCTGTCGGGGGAAGAACGGAAAACATGTCTCTGAAAGTATTGCTTGGTGACATTGAGCGATCGGATCAATACGTCCCATGGAGTGACTCACCTGACTCGTATGAGTCTCCAACTGGATACTTTGAAGTATACGTTATCCGTAGACATCAAAGTGATGTCGGCGGAAGGGTCGCGGTAGTACGGGTCCCAGTGTTTGCCATCCTCCCCCGGTTCTATCGTGTCCTCTTTTTCGTCCATGTCTGGCAAATCGGCTTCGACTTTAATGGAGCAGTACTTGCGTAAATGGCGTAGTTAGAAAGAAGAAGATGAGGGACAAGTCACTGCTTTTAGGGATTGGTGTCCGAGCTCAAGGGCCATTATACCCCCCTGAAGTTTCATGTTCAAACCTGCCAACCAAAACCGCCAACAATCTCATTGTGCCACCTGCTAACGAGTACGGTATACGCAACAGCCGTGGGGAAGCGCAAGCTCATCTGCGGTCCACAGCGAGGTGAGGATAGAATGGGGGTATGTCCAGGTACCGTCAGACGCGATAGATCCAGGATACTCTCCTGTATTCTCGTTTTGAACTCTGTCATACTGGATTGCCGGAGTTTGAGCTCGAGGACGACTTCTCACGGGGGACATCCACTCCGCCTCATGCAAAGTAGCGGGTGAATGACCAATCAAGGCGTGAAAGAGACAGCGAGTGGTTGCTCCTGTTGTCCGAGTACGTACATCGTTTGCATAGGCATCTCTCTGGCTCATCGCTTCAATCGTTTGCGCTGACGTAGTCAACGAGACATTCTCCCGAGCATGCACCTCCTACCTCAATGAATCTTGCTTCAGATCCTCGATCGACAGCGGTAGCGTCCATTCGTCCTTCCCGGACGCGGTGTACCGTCTGTGCGGGAAGATTCTATCGGCGATGAACGACCAGTTCGAAAATATCAAGTAGCCTTCCTCGGCATACGATCTTCTGGATCTTCGCACGTGCCAGCCGCAGAGGCGGGCTTTGACGAATTCCAGTAGGTACTCGGAAGGCATGTTTGCCACATCCGCGTTGCCCAACTTCTTCAAGTCATGTGCGGGTGCGTTGCGGTCCTCGTCCATCAGGCTCAGCGCCCGCCTAGCTAGCGGTAGGCAATCTCTCTGGGAAGCCAAGACGAAGACGCCCCAGGGATCGCTCGAAGCTTGAGCGTATGCCGAGCGCAAGATCAGCGCTTCGATTCGGGGCGATTCAAAGCGGTCGCACAGCGCAAAAAGGTCTCTGCACCGGGCAAGCAGGTCACGTAGGACGGGTGGTTCTTGGGTGGAAATCAGACGCGCATACATCCCAAGGGTCGTGGTAGGAACATAGGTTGGGATGGGGGTCGACGGATCGCCGGTATTGGCGGTCTTCAGGAGATCGTCGACGAAGACACTATTATTGGCAAAAGAGAGTGATGAGGGGTCGATTCCAGTGCGAGCCGTAAGCCACACGTACCTGTCCTTTCGAATGCGCTCGGAATCTATTCGGAAAGGAACACCTCCTTCACAGACAAGAACGATGTCTGCTGCAGGATCGTCGTGTCGATGACTACCAGGGGAACCTTCATCATCACCATCGGCTGCCGTCATGACAAAACTGGACATGGCAGCTTTAGTTGATGGTTGAACTGTCTTTGCCGATTTACGAAACAGTCACGGTATAGCTGACGTCAGTTACGAGCATTCGGTTTCCGGTAGGCGGGCCATCTCCGCTTTGTTAATGCGGCTGTCCCTCTTTTGGACCTCGGTACGCTCAGGCGCATTATAATGCGCGAATCAGTTCAGGCTACTTCATGCCGCAGTAGATGGAGTATCGTGGGAGGATCAAGTCGGCATCAGTCGCACCCGGCAATGATCCTTGCTCAGCTCGTTGGGGTACTCGTTTTAGCTGCTCCGCGGTCGAGGTGTGGCAGGGGTCACTGGGACTGGGAAAGATCGGTGAGGATTGCGATTCGATTTTCTGTTAATGGAAGCTGGTTGTTGCCCAAGTCGTAAGCTGGGTCGTGATCTCTAGCGCTTCCCCCGTCTCCAACTTGCTACATGAAGTGATTTGTCGCAAAGGCAGATAGACGATGGGAAATCATCTTGGGTGGCAAATCAGGCAAAGTTGAAGGATGTCCTACAGGGAGGAAGTTAAGCTCTGCCATAGGTAAAAAAGCCATCATTTTCCGTGATGAGTGCAGCTCGGATGCAGGAGAAGGGTACTTTGTCACTAGTTAGAGTCCGATAGAATGCCATTCCCACCATCAGGAGGTCTTGAGGAAGCTTTGTCAATAACTTGAATAATGCTTCATGGCTGCGACTGAGAAAGCGGTGTAGTGATCATCGTGGAGAGAATGTGACAAGTGCATGTCTCTGTTATTTGACAGCCATCTTCTTGTATCTGCAGTAGTACCCAAGGCCCTTAAGCGTTGTACGTAGAAGATGAAACCTATATATCCGAGTTAGCCTTAGTTCCATGAAAAAACCACCAAGTTAACTCACGTTACCAGATCGCTCGGTCCACTTGACGTGAACATCCTCTCCGGCCTTCATGTGGTCGTTCTCCTTTCCGGGGAGGACTCGGAAGGTGTGGGCACCGAAGTAGTCTCGCTGACCTTGGATCAGGTTAGCGGGAAGGGTCTCGGTCCTGTAACCGTCGAAGAAGGAAAGGGCGGTGGAGTGAGCGGGGATGGGGATACCCCAGAGACTACGAGGAGGATTCAGTATTGCGTGATATGTGAGGAGTCAAATACTTACGTGGACTGGGCAACGACTCGTCTCCATCCGGGTTGGGCCTTAGCGATGGCCTTCAGGAAGAAGGGGGAGGTGAGCAGGTTCTCGAGGTCCGGGTTCTCTCGGTAGGCGGCGGTGATGTCGGACAAGAAGACGGACTGCAAGCAGTGTCAATGCAGTTCGACGACTATCACTTGGGCACGAACCTTGATGATACATCCTCCTCTCCACATGGCGGCGATACCGGCGTTGTTCAACTTCCAGTTCTCGACCTTGGCGGCTTCTCGCATAAGCATGAATCCCTGGGCGTACGAGATGATCTTGGAAGCGTAAAGAGCTTGCTCGAGATCGCTGATCAAGGGTCAACATTACCTTTGACTGATATGAAATCAACATACTCGATAAACTGCTGCTTGTCACCCTGGAAGGCATCACGGGCGGGAGCCTGAATGACCTTCGAGGCACGGATTCGCTCCTCCTTGATGGACGAGAGACATCGGGCAAAGACGGCTTCACCGATAAGGGTGACGGGCATACCGAGGTCGAGGGCGTTGATGGCGGTCCACTTTCCGGTACCCTTCTGTCCGGCAGCGTCGAGGATCTTGGTGACCATGGGCTCTCCGTCGGTGTCGTCGAAGTTGAGGATATCCTTGGTGATCTCAATGAGGAAAGAGTCGAGGACACCAGTGTTCCACTGTAAATTTGGTCAGCTCAGAAGCAAGGGGCTGGCTCGCTTCATTTACCTTGGTGAAGATGGCGGCAATCTCCTTCTCGTGAAGACCGAGACCCCGCTTGAGGATGTCGTAGACCTCGGCGATCAACTGCATGTCTCCGTACTCGATACCGTTGTGAACCATCTTGACGTAATGTCCGGAACCTTGGGTTGAGATGAGCAATCGCTCTGCTCCGCTTCTGATTTGAAAACTCACCGGTCTGTCCGACCCAGTCACAACAAGGTTCACCCTGAGCTTGAGCGGCGGTCTTCTCTGTCAGGTCACATCGTTAGGTCTCTCTCTCCCGTTCGCATGGTGCACTAACGGAAGATCTCCTTGATGATGGGCCAAGCGGCATCGGAACCACCGGGCATGAGAGAGGGTCCGTTTCGGGCACCCTCCTCACCACCGGAGACACCGGAACCGACGTAAAGGAAGCCCTTGGCCTCAACTTCGTGAGTTCGTCGGATGGTGTCCGGGTAGTGCGAGTTTCCGCCGTCAATGATGACATCACCCTTTTCAAGGTGAGGCTCGATCTGAGCAATGAAGTCGTCGACGGCCTGTCCGGCCTTGACGAGGAGGATGATCTTCCTGGGGGTCTTCAACTTGGCGCAAAGCTCCTCAACGGAATGGGCACCGATGACGTTGGTTCCTGGGGATACAGGTCAGGCGAGACTCATTGGTGAAGGTTAAAGCTGCACACCCTTCGCCTCGTTCTCCAAGAAGTGGTCGACCTTGGCGGTGGTTCTGAAAACACTGTCAGCAAGATCATCTAATGTCTTGGATGAGAGCTACTCACCGGTTGTAAGCACAGACCTTGAATCCCTTGTCGTTCATGTTGAGGATCAAGTTCTGGCCCTGAGAGATGGACGGAAAGGAGAGAAAAGATGAGAGTCATGGGCAGGGAGGAGCAAGCGTGACGAGTGCAAAGAGACAATGAGGAACACCGAAGAAGTGAATATGCACTCGTAAGCCCACTCCCACGGAGACAATCTGAAGTGCACCTACCATGACGGCGAGACCGATCAGTCCGATATCAGCTCTATAAGAGGAGGAGGGGCATCAGTATCGTTGCGTACAGAGGTCCCCACAGCGGATTTCGGGAGTCGACACGCATCATCACTGCCTACATCGACGTGTGCCGCCCGCGCCCAACGAGGGAGGGGAGATGGGGATTGTTGCAGAGTACTGCACCCGCTCCGCCATACCAGGATCTATCTTCTCTATGAGGAACGAGCCACTCACTTCTCTTCAGACATTTTGGATATATATTTGGAGTAGGTAAGATGGGAGGTAGAGATGGAATCAAGTAGAAGGGCAAGGGGAGGATACGGGAAAAGTGGGGGATTACACGCAACGCCCGGCATTCAGGGAAACCTGGAATTTCATCACTGTGGCGGGTTACATGGACCCTTCCGGAATGCGATATCGCCATTGTGGGGATCAGACTCAAGAGAGGATGTACGATGCAGACGGCATTGGGCAGGTGTCACATAGCGATCATGGCAAAGGTTCCGCGTGGTGCGTTGAGCCATTCATTCGCTGGCAAAGACACGGTCAGAAGGCAGACGGGGAAACCCAGTCGACGGACCGGGATTCCGACGGTGCCACATCCCGCATGGATCCGGCAAGTGCCGGCGGGGACGATTGCGGCTATTGGATTGGGCGGTGTCGACGAGGAGAGCGGTGAGCAAGATTGCAAGAGGCCATGTCTGGAGGGCTAGTCTGGTATGATGGCAGGAGAGCGATAGTCGGGGCAAACGTTGTTCTCGGGAAATGAAAGAACACTCGGCTGAGGCGCATTGCCCTTTCGTCCCGTAACGTTCGGCCGAAAGCCTCCTCTCGAGGTTGATGCAGCCTTGATGCTTTTGTGCAGCAGAACAGAGCCTTCATCTCGATTGGTACTGTCATTATGCACCGATAACTATAGCTACTTGCATGACTTGTGCTTGGAGATTTCGGGAATTGGCTGGTATTGGCCTCGCGGGAGGAATTGGCGAGATTTCAGAAACGTGGTTGCGTCATCGATGATCAGCCCTTCATTCGCGACGAGCACTTCTTCTCATCGTGCATCTGAGCGACTTCCATCAACATCAACTAAACAGCACAAGCCTCCCATTGATTTACTCCGCACATTACATCCCCTCATCTCGTGAGTCCAGCTGGGATCTTATCCTGCCTCTCTCCCTCACATCGAGCTGATCACGGCCTGCGCGACAGTAAATATAGCCATAATGGGTGTTAAAGAAACCGGGAAATCCGTCATCCTCACTACCGAATCTGTAAGTCCAACTTCTCAGCAGCTGTAACGCGCTCCGGCTCATTGTCCACAGGGTGCAAGCGCCGAGATCAAGTGGGTCCCCCTTCAGCCTGCTAACCGCTCCCAAATCTGACCTCACACCCAGACTCTTTGGCGCGACCGTCACGTCCTGGAAACAGGGGGGCAAAGAGCGACTCTTTGTCTCGTCAAAATCCGCCATGGACAGCTCCAAGCCTGTAAGTCCCGAAGAGCCAGCCGAGGTTTGTTATTTTACGCTTCCCGACATGGTTCTTACTCTGTTCTCAGATTAGAGGCGGTATCCCCGTTGTCTTCGTAAGCACCACTACCCTCACTTTTATCGAGTCGCACTGACCCCGGCTCCAGCCCATCTTCGGTCCCGCCCAATCGTCTTACCCCCCGGCGTATGCCTCGCTCCCGCAACATGGATTTGCCCGAACCCTCGACTGGACGCTCGAAAAGACCGTCATGGACCGATCGGAGGGTGTGTCTGTCCGATTTGCCTGCCCTACCCCGCCCAATTTTGCGCCCCCGTTCAAGCTGGCCTACGTGGTCACGCTGTCAAAGCACCAGCTGTCGACCGATCTCCACATCACAAACACCTCGGACTCGGAAGACTTTATCTTCCAGGCTCTGTTGCACAGCTACCTGGCCGTCCCGGATATCCGAAAGATTAGCATCAAGGGCTTGGATGCTGGGATCACGTACACCGACAAGACGCAGAACATGAAGGAGGTCAAGTGGGACGGAGGGGAGCTCAAGATTTCTGCCGAGACTGATAGGTAGGTCGCAGTGCTGCGGAACCT
Source organism: Tremellales sp. Uapishka_1 (assembly GCA_035521475.1). Lineage (NCBI taxonomy): Eukaryota > Fungi > Basidiomycota > Tremellomycetes > Tremellales > Tremellales sp. Uapishka_1. The sequence goes on along the minus strand of JASZXS010000039.1, from coordinate 34,589 downwards.
GCAAACGGAAATACTAACGAGCGTTTGCGCGCAGGGTGTACAAGAAAGTCCCTTCTCAGCATTTGGAATTGGACGATGGGGAAGGGTCCAGCCTTAAAATTCGATTCAAGGGTTTCGAGGAGTGAGCGGCCATGGGGACATGTGTCACCAGCGGATAAACACTGATTATCATCAATAGCGCCGTCACCTGGAACCCGTCCGAGGGAGGAAACAACATGGCCGACATGGAACAAGATGGCTACGTGAGCTGTATCCTTCTCCTCACGGAGGAGTCAAGCTGACGATCGCTATTCTAGAAACGATTCGTCTGCGTGGAGCCGGGCTACGTATCCGAGTTCAAGACCTTGAAGCCTGGAGAGGAGTTCCTCGGCCAGCAGATCTTGACGGCCGAGGAGTGAATCGCCAAACTATGAACATGCAAAGAAGAAGGAATAGGGTTTATGCATCAAATCGAGAAGTCATGCTGTGCGCGCTCTAGTAGTCTATATCCTCCTCGCCCTGCATCAGACACTCCATCCGCCTGCTCTCGAGATCGTTCTTCAGCTCGTCGATAACCATGTCCAGCCCATCGCCATCCATGATGCTCTGCAACCCCGTCAATGTGAGGCCGATCCGATGATCCGACAGTCGGTCCTGCTCCCGGTATCAGTGTCGATCCTTGGCACGATTGGGGTCTCGACCCACCTGAGGGAAATTGTATGTCCGGACCTTGTCGGACCGGTCTGCGCCCTTGACCTGATCTCGTCGGCTTGCTCGGCGCCTCTCGACCTCGGCATCGTGTTTTCGCTCAGAGAGTCGTGCTCGAAGGACTTCCCATGCCCAAGCTTTGTTCTGAAGTCGATCGTAAGCAATGGAACCCGTAGAGAGGGATGAAGTCACACACCTGGTGCTGTGACCGCGAGTCCTGCATTGACACGCTGATGCCCGTCGGGATGTGGGTGAGCCGGACTGCCGACTCGGTTTTGTTGACGTGCTGGATATCGAGTCAGACTGAAGACGGATGACGGGGAGTCACCACTCACTTGTCCGCCTGCGCCGCGCGAGCGCATCACCTCTGTTTTTACGTCTTTCGGGTCGACGAGCGGCGCGTCCGGTGTATCGGGATAGATGGGGAGAACCTATGTAGCGTTCAGTATCAGGCTGCGTGAGGTGAGCCGTAGGATCCGTCCGACCTACCACGACAGCCACCGTACTCGTATGCACCCTCCCCTGCGTCTCGGTCACCGGCACTCGCTGCACCCGGTGCACCCCGCGTTCCCACTGCAGCAGCCCATACACTTCTCCCTCCTCGTCCCGGCCCGTGAACTTCATCGTCGACTCCCGCAGCCCGCCGCCGCCCTTCCCAGCGGGCCCCTCGACCGCACTGATGGTCTCGATCTTCCAATTCCGTTTCTCCGCGAAACGGGTATACATCCGAACGAGCTCTTCGACGAAGAGCGCCGCTTCCGAGCCGCCGACGCCGGCGTTCAGCGACATCACCATTGGGAGGCTCGTGGTCGGCGAGGCGGGCAGAAGGAGTTTCGGCAGGAGCGAGAGAAGGAGCTGGTCCAGCTGGTCGCACAGGGAGGCATGTTCGGCGGTGAACATCTCGCGAAGAGATGGGTCGGGATCGGTCAGGAACGGTCTGACGTCGATGATCGCCTACGGGCAGTCAGTTGAGCAATAGCACCGCTGGGCGAATGGACATACCTGTCGGAGATTCAGATACGAGTCCCAGGCCTCGGAAAGCGGATGCAGTTCCTTCATCACTCGTGCACGCTCGATCTGCTCTTGTACCGTCGACTCGGCTCCCTCCTGTTCGAATAATCAGCAAGATCCCCTCCCCGAAATGCAGCAAGTCTGATTACCTGGCCGACAGCATCCTTGTACGCCTTCACTCTGATCTCGGCCGTCTCAATTAATTTCGCCTGTTGTCCTTCGACCTCTGTGCATTGAATCTTCGATTTAGAGGCGTAGCCTCGGCTGGTGTCGATCCTTGGCTGATCAAATCGCGGCCGTACTCCTGACCCGACAGAACCACCGCGATATGTCTGGCCCACAGCAGCGGTAGTCATCCGTCTTGCGATCCGGGTTCGTGCAGAACAGGTTGAGCACGAAAGAAGCTGCCTAGCCGTTATACGAGCCGCATTCTGGCCGCTGCGAAAGACAGTCGCCATCCGTCCAGTCACGTTCTGCTGACCGTCTCTTGCGATGTGATACAGTGATAGACATCTCACCGCGGTCGTCCAAAAAGTCGTTGACCCGATGTCGAGATTCCCACGTGGTCAATGCCCTGAATCGCAATCGACTCCTTGCCAACTTTGTGTTTTCATACTTTGGTTTCCTGCATACCATCTCCCCCAAACAGACATCTACATCTCTCATCATGGCAGAAGCACGATCCAAGGTCCACAACTTTGCTGCTGGGCCGTCGCCGCTCCCGACGCCGGTCCTCGAGAAGGCCGCGCAGGGCTTGATCAATTATGGAAATACCGGGATGGGTATCTGCGAGCTCTCGCATCGGGGCAAAGAGTTTCAAGCGATCATTGAGGGTGCGGAGGGTGAGTGCAGTCTGCTCATCGCTTGATGGCTAGCATCATGCGAAGTCACCGCTGAGCAACCCCACCGCAGCCAACTTGCGCACATTGCTTAGTATTCCCGACAACTACTCGGTTCTCTTCTCCCAAGGTGGCGGGACGACTCAGTTCTCCTCTGTCGTGCTCAACCTCCTGGCCCACCGACGACTACAGCGGAGGGACACCTACGCGAACCCGACGATAGACTATGTCGTCACCGGTTCGTGGTCTTCGAAAGCATATACCGAGGCCGGACGACTGTGCATGCCGCCGACACCTGGATCGGCAGCGCTCGCCACACCACGTGTAGCCGCGACCTCGAAACCAAGCAAATTCACGACTCTCCCCAAGCGAGATGAGTACACCTTCTCTGAGGATCCGGCCTTCGTGTACTACTGCGACAACGAGACGATCAACGGTATCGAATTCCCGCCGGCCGATTCCTCCTCTCCCCTCGCATTCCCCTTCGACCTCGTCCCCGAATCCGTACCCATCGTTGCAGACTACTCGTCGTCTTTCATCTCGCGCCCGATCCCCCATTTCGAGCGACACGCCATTATCTACGCGGGCGCGCAGAAGAATCTCGGCCCGTCTGGAGTGACCGTCGTGATTGTCCGCAACGACTACCTGGTCGACACGACCGAGGCCATGAAGCTCGGCGGGATACCGCCCGTGCCCATCCAGTCCGAGTACAAGATCCTCGCGGACAACCAGTCCATGTACAACACCCCGCCGGTGTTTGCGATCTACGTCTCGGCGCTCGTGCTCGAGCATCTCATCGGGGAGAAGGGCGGACTCGCGGGTCTGGAAAGGACGAATCGAGCCAAGGCGGAATTAATCTATGCCACGCTGGATGAGGCCGAAAAGGAGGGCAGAGTGCGCTGCGTGGTCCGGGAGAAGGATGCGCGAAGTTGGATGAACGTGACCTTCGAGACGCTAGGCGAGGGATCCGAGAAGCGGTTCTTGAAGGGCGCAGAAGAGCGTGGATTCATGCAGCTCAAGGGGCATCGGTCTGTGGGAGGTGAGTTGGTCGGCACTGTGCGCGGGAATGGTTATTGATGATCTGCTGAACGTAGGGATCCGAGCGTCTCTCTACAATGCCGTCACTCTGGAGTCGGTGGAGGCTCTATGCCAGTACATTACATCTTTTTAGATAACACATCTTGAAGGAGTCGATTTGCACTACTGTGCGGGAATACATTATGTCTTGTTATCATGCAACCATCACGTTGGGTCTCGCTCGTCCATGACGATATTCGGGTGGCGATAGCACACAAGGGTCCCCGGCCGCTCAACACACATTGATCGTCGCCCAAACACGCGCTTTCCATACCCGTCCGCGACGTCTCAGGAACGTGCCGCGTTGTACTTCTGTCCCGCTTTTCCTTTTCTCGCATATACAAAGCGTACATACCCCAGCAGTCTCCTTTTGCCACCCGCCAACTCCTCCGAAGTCAAGAAAGATGACGAGAACCGCGGTACTGGTCGCTCTCCTTGCGCTGCTCTCCATTCCATACGTCGAGGCAGCTACGACGATATCATATCAAGAGTACTTCCAGGGGCTGGACACGGCGCTCAAGAGCGCGGGGTTGAACCAATTCATCAATGCGCTTTCGGTGGCGAATCAGACGGCGGACGGGCAACGTCTGGTTGGTTCCCTGTACTCGAATTCGAAGTACACGGTGTATGCGCCGGTAGACTCGGTGCGTCTAGACAACCTTCCTAGTCTTCGTAAGAGAGGTACAGTAACGATAATACGCTAGGCTTGGGAAGCATACGGTAGTGGAGGGGGCGCAAATCTCGTCTCAGTCTTGTCGTACCATGTAGGCCTGTCCTCCATCCACGCGATATCCCGAAAGCTGACACGATAGGTAGATCGTCGCGGCTCAGCTGAACTCGTCGAGAGATATTGCCCCTTCAAGACAACACACCATCGCCTTCACGCAGCTGCACGCCGATATTCTGCTGCCCGGAAACCAGAACCAGGTGATGGTCCTCCAGCACGCAGAGAACTCTTCGGTCGGGGCGAGTCCCCAGGATACGGTCATTGAGATCCGGGGCGACTCGTGGAATGCCACGAGTACGGCGGCGGAGTTTATCTATGACAACCTGTACATACAGCCGATTGACACGGTGGGTTGAGCTGATTCCTCTACCCCGGAGCCTGGAGAGAGCTCATTTCCGCGAAATCATGAACAGGTTCTCAAGATCGTAGGTTTCTTCGCTCCATCACATACCACAGACGGGACTCTGTTCTGACTGGTGCAGCCGAACGACAATCTCGACACCCTCGCGTCCGACCAATCCCTCGCCATCGAGGCGCAGGCAGGAGCGACCTCCTTCCTCAGCTTTGCCGCCGGACTCGGTTTGACCCAAACTCTGACATCCTGCAAAGGCTGTACCTTCCTTGTGCCCGTCGACGCAGCCTTCCAAGCGAATCAGACGCTGCTCAACACCTTGTCATCGAGCGACAAGACTGCCGTATTGAATAACCATGTGAGTCCACTTTCCTTCGTCCTTCATCATTGGCCGACTCGTTCGTACCTGCAGTTTCTGAACCAAAGTCTGATGTACTCGACAATGATGCACGATGGCGACTCCATTATCACCGCCTCGGGCGAGACGCTCGCGTATATCGTGAACGACCAAGGAGAGTTCTTTACCTCGGGAGACTATAAAGGGCGAGTCTTGCGGTTCGACATTCCCGTCGAGAACGGCGTAATGCATGTATGTCTGATCTCCACTACCCGGCCTTCGGGAGGACAACTCTCGCTGAGGCTTCTACCAGCTCATCGACGGCATGCTGATCGATACGCTGCTGAACCCATCCGAGGCAGCTATAGCGTCGGTGTCCATCATCGAGCGTAATGTTATTCGGCCAGCTAACGCCACGATGTCCAGGGCTGCATCCGCCTTGTCTCAGGCAACCAAAGCGAAAGAGATCGACGGGGTCATCGGTACAATCACGTCCAGCTCGACTGCGACATCGACTGCCCGCGTCGTTTCTGCCGCTAGGAGAACAGTCAAGGCGAAGACGAAGACGCCCTCTCCCAAGGGGAAAAACAACGGGAACAGCACGTCCAACAGCACAAGCTCGATACACGACTGGTCAGTGGACGAGTCGGGAATCAGCTTCAAAGCTGCATTCGTCGCGCTCTTGCTGAGTGCATGGATGTGAGCCCCTGTGGTAGCATATACAACCTCATACACATACAAGATACAAAGCTACTTGAATGAATCATCGTGCTTCAGTCGTCTCTTCGATGATCGCGCTCGATTTCTTGACTCTGTCCAATGAGTCCTTCGATCCATCGATATTCCTGCGCATCCAGCGTCAGATCCACCCGAGGCATACTCGTCACTTTCCTACCTACCTTGTTCTGGTACCCCATATCCTCCATCCACTCGGTGACCTTGTTCACATCCCGATACTCCTCTGGAAGCCTGCCTCGTCGTCGAACGACCTCGAGCCTTGTCTTCATCAACAGCCTGTCCTTCTTCCGGTCCTCTCGTCGCAGCTTCACTTCGTCGACATCAGAGTCCGGGTCAGTGTCCGATGACGAGGCGAGCGAGTCCTCGGGAACGGGCTTGTACTTGGCTCTCAGAAGCTCGCGATAGTACTTCCTGATCTGGTTGTACAGCACGTGCTCTGAAGCGCGGCCGTGAGAATCGCCCACAGATACAGACGAGTAAATATCACTTACCCCAGTGCGACAAGCGATGGAAAGTCTTCACCCGGGCGGCACAAAATCGGCCTGGATACTATCAATCATTCCGCTTGGACGCCTCCGAGCAGAAGACCCACCCATTAGCAGGTTCTGGGGCAGCTTATCGACCGAGGTATCGCTCTCCGAGTCTGAATCGTACAGCTCGTGAGTTTTCGGGTCGTAAGTCCTGCCTCCGAGATGGGCTCGTAGTCGACTCGATCGCTTCATATGGCAGATATCGCATCCGTCCTCCACCTCCTCCAGTTCTTCCATCTGAGCATACGATCAGGATCATTACCTATATTCGCGCAACAGTCACGCACCTCGAGCCTCGGAAACGTCTCCAGCGCCCTGACCAGCTCTGGGCGCCAGATTTGTCCTCGGACCGAACCGTTCCTGATGCCCTCCATCTTGCGCTGCTGGTCCCGCAAGTACGGGACGAGGTACTCGGCGTCTTCCCCCTTGAGCGGTAAGATCTTGGGACCCTTGATGACCAGCAGCAAGAGGTACTGGAACACGACCTTGAATTTGAATTCAGGCGTCTGGGCTGCCCCGCGGGAGAACTCGTGCGGCAACAACCCGTCCTGCACATGTCCGCCGTCATCCTCGATAAAGTCCTCGCTCCCCGGCTCGGACGCCAGCGAGTCGGCCGCCGAGTCACTCGTGTAGCTCTTGACCGTGTTGGCTTCGGAATCCTCCTCCGTTGTATCGGCCACGATACCCGCCTTTTTCTCCTTCAGCTTTCGCAGGTTGCGCTGGAAGGCCGTCTCTTTGCGTTTGCGCAGTCGCGTCGTCTTCTTAAATCGTTCAGGCTCGTCGAGTTCGAGGTCGTGTACCGCATCAGACTCTTCTTCTGTCACGGCACCCCCTTCGTCGGGATCCTCAACAGAGGGTTTGCGCAATCGGTGTTTGGGTGGGGGTTTTGATTTTCGAGGGTTGCCCGTTCGACGTCGTCGCGCGATAGTCTCAGAGCCAGGATCGGAATTCGAGGCCGAAGAGTCGGCGGACCCTGCTCTCCCGGTTCGTTTGCTTTTCATCTTCTGAGAGAGGGCCATGAGGGCTTGCGCTTTCTCTTTTCGCGTACCGGTGGCTTTGTCCTTCCCCTTTGATCTCGTGTTCTCGTCGGATTCAATGGGTTCCACCTCTATCCTGTGCTCTTCGGGAGAATCGTTATCGTGGCCGTTATTGTCGTCGGCCTGGCGTTCGTTGTCGTTGCTGGTCCGGGCTTCATTATTGTTGCCGCGGTCGTCCCCTGTTCGACTTCGGTCCTTATTCTGGTTCTCGTTCTCATTTTCGTTTTCGCTCTCGTACTCGTCCTCGTTCTCGATCTCTCGCTCCTTCCCCTTGCCTTTGGCTGTCGCCCGGGCACTCAGAACCTCCTCGTCCCTCCCAATGGCTCCGGTGCCTACGCGCTTCACGGGATCAATAGAACCTCCTAAGCCGGGTTTGCAGTGGAGATATGTATCCCTCGCCGCTCGTGGAAGCGATACAATCTCGACTTCCAACTTCAACCGGGCTTTTCTGTCGACCTTTTTAATCCCTCCAACTTGCGCCACGGCTTTTCTCGCTAGCCTGCCTCTCGTGAGTCGGATTGGCGAATCTGGAATGGGGGAGAGGACAGCAGTCGGGACATGTTTCGCCCGCGACGAGCTCGTGACCGCGCCTCTGGCTTTCGCTGGTCGTTTCGTCTCGACAGTCGCAGTGACCTTCTTTGACGGTCGACCCGGTTTTGGTTTCGTCGGTGCATCATCCACCTGGGATAGATCGACCACAGAGGACCCCTTCCGTTTCTTGGGAGACGGTCCCAATTGCGAGGTCGAGGCTGACGCCGTGTTTCGGCGAAGACTCTTCCTCGGCGGCGTCTGATCTTTTTCCGGTCCCGGTTCAGGATCTGCCTCCTCCTCCACATCGGCCCTCAGATCAATAATAGATGAGTCTGGTGACTCTGTCCTTGCTCTTCTCTGTCCCTTCGCTCTCCCTTTCCCCTTGGCAATGCTCTCCCGCTCGTCGCTCGGGCCCCCGGACTCCTCATGACTCGCCGCCAGGTCGTCGACATCCCCCTCGATCTCGTCTTCGCTGTCCAGCACGACTTGGCGTCTCGCTCGCTTCTGCGTCATGGGTAGCGATTCCATGGGAGCTGAATGCTTCGAATGCGACAGCCTGATCCGGTTGAGTCCCTCGGAGCCCTCGCTATCCACATCGGACGGATCTGGCGAGGCGGAAGGTAGTGCGAAGGGACGCTGGATAGGTCGATCTGTCTTCTTCGAGCTCGAGGGCTGTTGAGGCGAGGACGGAAAGTGCGAGAGCAGGGTGGTCTGGCGAGTCGGCATGGCGAGTCGTGCGCGGGGGGTCGAAGAGGGTCGAGCTGCCAGGACCACAAGAGAAGCTCCTATCCTCGATCTTCACTGGCGAAGGAGCGTATAAAGGTCTTCTCCGCACATCAAGATGTTCTCCGACTTCAATTCTGCCAGACGCAAGAGGACAAGATGGGTGTCGATGGCCGCAACGTGAAACAAGCGACTATCGACAACCATCAACAATGAGGGCAATGTTAGGCTCATGACAAGGACCGGGCCTTGTGTGATATAGGGTCAGGCCAACTTATAAAATAGTTGAGGGGAATCAGACAGATAAGACGAAGAGCCGACACAATAGGTCGCCCTTCAATCCCACCCATATGCAAGGGTCGTTCCGGGAAACGAGACAGGTTCGAGAGGGAGGGGTCAGCCAAAATCGGTATATATATTATCTGAGTGAATGGATTGGATGGGGACAAGGGCGGCAGAAGACTCGCTTGCTCCTCACAAGCGGTACATGTCGTCTGTTATCTCCAGTACTGACTGCTTTATCTCGATCTCACGGCGTAGGACACACTGCCCAGACCAGCCGCCAGCTTCGGTGCCACAGTCGAGCCCTAGCTTGTCAACATAACGAAGATTATCAGGCTCATGGAGAGGACCGCCAGTGTCTAGCTACGACCATGTTCAACATCGTCTCCTTCCCATAAGCCATGACAACGACCTCCACGCTTCCCAGCACGTCCTTCGCATCTGCCTCATCTTATTACTGACTCTCATCCTAGTCCCCCGCGACGGGCGCATCATCGCGCTCATCCTCGCCTCGAAGGGTATTCAAGACGTCGACGAGCGAGTGATTCACCAGCTACTCGATTTCGCCAACCGTGGGTCGTTCATCTCCTCGACTCATCTCTCCGTACCATCCCCTGACACCTCTGCCAGGATATACTGCCGATGTCCTGGTCTCCGCACAGCAATACGCCGACCACGCCTCTCGTCCCACGAGCAAGATTGAGAAAGAGGACGTCGAGCTCGCGATCCAGATGCGGAAGCGCTACGAGTTTTCCGAGCCGCCCCCCCGGGACGTAAGCTCGTCTTTCCACCTTGTCACACATCGTCTCGCTGACCCGCTCGAGACAGTACCTCGCGACGCTGGCGCACGAGCTCAACTCGCACCCCCTCCCTCCCCTTCCTGAATCCTTCGAGGTCGTCCGTCTCCCTCCAGCTCACCTACGTCTGACCGAGGTCAACTTTGATATCGTGCCCGAGAAAGAGATCGGCCCATTCTCGGACAGAGAGGAGGACGACGAGAGCGATTCCGAGGATGACGAGGACGCGGATATGGACGAGACGCGGGAGGATGCGGACGGGGACGACGAGGAGATGGAGGAGGTCGGGATACAGGATCCGGCTCGCGGTGGTGCGGGTGGGCCACTGGCGAACGAGCGCGAGATCGACGAGGATTACGACTAGATCACAGACTTGGAAGAATAGATGCCGGTCTTGGGGTTGGGGTTGTACAGTACTGATAGCTACAATTGTAAAAACATGCATACGTGACCACGACCATGCGACAAGTTATAAATGCAGTTGCTGTAGGGATGCGGGACATGGCTATGGAAGGGAGGGGTGTCTCTGAGTATTCACCGAGCTGGCCGACAGGCGGCTATGCGTCGACATGGCGTCTTGCTGAGCGTGCGCCAGTTCCGCATATCTATTTGGACAGATTCAGGCGGACTCGCTCCCGAGAAGGACAACACCTACAGCATCTTGTAACGGACGAGTTCGTTCTCCGTCTCCTCCTTTTCAATCTTGGACATGACGAGCTGCCTTACAAGCTCAACATGTTCTTGGTTCCTACCAGCATTGCATGAGCTTTCTCGTCGTGGAAGGGGTACAAGCCAGCTCACATAGTAGCAAACGAGGCCTCCAGGTTCTTACTGTTGCCGCAAATGTCAAAACATGCCCGATGAACAATGAGATCAACAGCAGCACTCACACTTGGAAGCTTAGATTCCTGTTCGCGTTCCTCAGCTGATCGACCTCAAGCGCGTGTTTGTTCTGTGAGCGGCACAACTCGTCCCATTCCGATTGGTACGAGTCCAGCATGAAGGGCGTACTGTACCACGCACATCAGCTTTTGATTCTCCCTCACCTCCCGTCAGGCACCCACATTCTGACCTCGTATGCGTCCCTCACGAAATCATTCGCTTTCCATTCCTCCTCTCCAAGGTGGTCCTCCTCCCTGTCCTCGGCGGACATCTCCTCCTCGGTGACCCTGTACATCTCAAACAGGTCCGTTTGCAGATAATTAAGAATCTGTTCGAACTCCAGTTCTGACAACTTGTCCTCGGACCGCTTGAGCAGCGCGACCGAGAAGCGAAAGATCGCCTCGATGCCTTCTGCAAAGACGATATCGAGGACTCGGTAGACGAGCGACAGTGGGAATCTGCGGGCGACGAGCATGAGTGCAAACGAGTAGAATGGGACCTTGGATCAATACTTGCCGATACGAAAACATGGTCATAAACCATTGACTTGCAAACATGCTCGACTTGACACCCTGTCGGACGAGATGGGTATGGAGGAGCGGTAATATCTCCTCCACCAGTCGGTCAAATTGGAACAAGCGCAGTTGCAATCCTGGCATGTCTGCAAGAAAGTGTGACCGGAGATTGTACTGTGGACGAGTCAGGAACACTGCAATTCACAGCCTATACTAGCACTTACGGATTCCATCAAACGAACAAGGACGCAGAACGCCTCTTCGTCTGGCATCTGGAGCATGGAAGTGAGCCATTGTCGAACTACAGAAGTGGGACTTGGTTGGTGTGAAGTCACGTACATTCAATAACAAAGCAGCCACAATGAACGCCAATCCCTGGGTGTACCCAACCTCTTCATCATACCTAGCGAGTGGCCTCAGTGACCTACGCTACCTCGTAAAGAACGGCCACTCACAAGCTGTACGCCTTGACCACCATGAACAAGCTCTCTTGGCCGACGCCCCCGCCCTCCTGGAAGAATTTGTGGTTCGGAAATGTCCTGCTGAGATCCTTGGCGATTGCCTTTTCGTGAGGCGAATTCAGCTTCAGCAGCGTCTTGTAAGTCTCTTCCAGCGGTGCTGATTTTGACGACGACATGAGTTGCCAGATCGCTCCCCTTTTTTTCGCGAGAACTCGTCAGCAGGGACTGCCGAGACGGATTTTGAAATCGATGTACCTTATCACCGCGGGTATGCCTCGCTGAATAGCCTTTGACAGCTCCTTCGGCCTCGTTCTCGCGACATCCTCGTAATCCTGCACGACAGCGCCCCAAAACACCCAGTCCACTCCGCCCTCTGAGCTTCTCTCCGCCTCTGCACTCTCCTCGTCCAATCCGACCGCCCTCCCCTCTCGTTCGCGTCTCATCTCCCGCGCTACACCCTCCATCTCTCCTCGAACTCTGTTGAAGCCCTCGCGGAGGGCGGCACCGCCGCCGACCTCTCTTGAATGCCTGCGGTCCGCTTGAGAGGACTCTACGCGCTGCATGAGAAAGGAGGTAGAGTTGGAGGGTCCAGAAGCGGGATGAGGAGACGATAGAGAAATGGTGGAGAAGGCTGAGGGAGAAGGCGGCTGGGGTCGGGGCGAGGTGGACGCTGATGGCGTGACAGCTCTGGAGCCGAGGAGATTCGTCACGGTCGATCGCCATCCGCCAGCTCCTTGACCTTGAGAGCTGGCGGATGGTGTGCGCGAAATGGGTGGAGGAGCATGTGCCGACGCTGCGGTCACCGCCGTATTGCCGGAAGGGTATCCGAACCCCAAAGTCGCCGAGAAGAACCCACCTTTCGCTTGCACCTCTTTTTCTGGTGGTGTGATGACTGGCTCCGGGAGCATTTCTGACAGGTCGACGGGTTTCGGTGGGGTGGAGTACGAAAAGTTTCGAATAGATAGTGGGCGCGAGAATTCACGAGTGGGGAGGACGGGCGATGGGTTGGAGAGCGAGACGTCGGACAAGGCGTCCCCGGTCGCGGGGGCGGGATCGACGTCCGGCGAAGAGGGCAAGACGAGTCGGTCGGGGATGATTCTCTTGCCTGGAGAGTCTGCCTTTTTGGGGGAAGAGTCCTTGGAGGACACGGGAACCGATCGGAAGGATGATGACGAGGGGGAGAGGTTGGGCGCGGACGTCGAGGCGGTCTCCCAGAGTGCTGCGGCAGCCTTGACCCGGCTGGGAGACTTGGGAGGATCGGTCTTGGTTGGAGAAGGTGACAGCTTTGCTGGGTCGGGCGAGCTCGGCGAGACGTCCTGCAAGACCTCGTCGTCGGAGAGAGCGTCGTCGAGCTCGAGCTCCTGCGCCGCCTTGATGTCTGGAGAACTCGGTTCCGTCATCTTGCTGGCGGGGAGGAAGTGGGCTACACTGGACTGTGATCGACTGCCTCGTGTGTGGGTAGCTGATCGCCTTGATCGTGTGCGAGATGAACGTTCCCAATCCGATGTAGCAGAGTGATCTGCGTTGGATTCCTCGTCGCGACAACCCCCGCGTTTCAGTTTCAGGGGGGGGTTTGATTTGCTCCCGTCTCCGGGGATAAATTTCTGGACGAGACCTGAATCACTCGATTGCATTGCCTTGTCCAACTTGTATCCCCCCCTTCACACAGCGACCATGGCACAGGAAGCGGGACCCTCGTCCCTAAAGCAACAAAAGAAGACTAAGCCAAAGACTCCTGCGCCGACGTCGTCTCCGACGAAACAGCTCTCCAAGGAATTCATCGATTCGGACGGCAGCGACGAGAGTGAGGCAGAAGACGATGTCGACAGCGAGGGTGATATCGATGCGGTCGTGCCCAAGAAGAAGGCTGCGGCGGCAGACAGGTCATCACGCCCTACCAAGAGCCTGCCGTGCGTTCGCGTTCCCAATTTACGCTTGGTTCGCTTTTTTATTGACCTCCCTTGGTCCATCTAGCAAATGGACCGCACCGCCGGGCATGTCGACCGTCAACCTCACGACCGACTTCACCTCGTCGCCCTTTGAGTGGGACGCAATGGCTGCGTCGCCAGGGATACAGCTCTGGGCCATCCGCGTACCCATTGATGTACGTCCACCAGCGTGATACCCGCCCAGCCCATGCTGAGCTCTGAATACCCCAGTTCAAACCCTCCCGACTCTCTGGCCTGTCCTTGAAGGCGCCGACCAAATCCCATCCGACCATCTCGGGGAAACTGAAAACCAAGTCCCACACTTATCGCCTCGAATCGACCTCGTCCCTTCCCCCGGCACATGAGACGGTCGACGAGGACGGCCGCCATCCGACCGCCGGGCCGGGCATGGTGGACGCCATGGCGATGGACAAGGACGAGCTGAAGATGCATGGCGGCGAAGAGATGCTCGGTGGGATGCGACTCATGGTCCCGCGCGCCAAGAAGGGTGGAAAGCTGTTTGTCGGTCAGTCCCTCCCCTTGCTCCTCCGTTCTTCTTAGGCTGAGCGTAATGGTCGCAGCCCCGCTGCCGATATCCCAGCACCTCCTCCTCACGCCCGAACTGCTCGAAGCCGAGATCCCCGAATCGACATCCAGCGAACCCCGTCCGCTCCCCTCTTTCCTCTCGACTGCCATTCCAGAAAACACCACCACGCCCGAAACTGCCCTTCCGCCCAAACGACCCCAGCCGACCAGCCTGCTGAAGTTCAGGAACAAAGCGTACGGATTCGATACGCCCGGTCCGGGGGCCGAAGTTGAGATCCCCGCGGCAGCCGAGGAGGCATCCGTGAGCAAAAAGAAGAGGAAAAGCGAGGGAGAGAAGGGCGCGTCGCCCGTCCAGAAAAAGTCTAAAAAGGTCAAGGCGTAGGCTAGGGTGCATGTATTGTTTGTGACATCGAGTCTGAATGTGATCCACATGCTACATGCTGTGCAGTAAACGATCAAGCGGGGAATGTAATGTAATTATGCGGGATATCAAACTCCTCACTCCGAGCCATCGTCGGCTCTCCTTCATAGCCTCTCCTCCCGACGCCCAAGCTCGTCTTTCGACACAACACTCCACTACCTACGCCAAGGCAAGACTATCCTCTCCTCGAAAGACGTGGTACACTCTCTTCGCCAGTGCCTACGCCGTCAGCCTTTGCAGGTATATGTCAGCTTACCTTATTTAACAAACGTCCATTCGCGACGCCGTTCTTCAGATTTCGAATCTACCATCGCACTTCATTAGTCTTCAAATCCCTCATCGCATCCAACATTCTCACCTCGCAGTCCTTCAGCATCTCTTCCGCCCTCTCGAGGCCCTTTCGCTCGGCGCGTTCGAACGCCTCCATGAGATGCTTGAACGACGGGTACTCTCGCACGATGCCCGCCGCGGCGGACGGCGTAATGCCATGCACTTCTTGGAGCATCAGCTCAAAGGCGTCGATCGGGCCGGACCCCTTCTTGATCCCGTCCTGGGGACAGAAGGCGAGGTGTGATTTCGTGATGAGTTTGTACTGCGGCGAGTCAGTCATAGGTTCTCGAGGTATTTGGACATGAAGCGGGGCGTACCGGCCGGATGGCAATATCGGCAGACAAGTTCCAGATCCAGTCTTCCACGTCTTCGGTCTTTTCCACTGTATCTGTCGTCAGCTGACACTTCTTAGCCACGATGTTGACAAAGTATGTCGACCTACCGTGGATCAAGAAACACCCTTCGGCGACCTGCAGTTTCACCAATTCCATCTCGATGGTCCCCTTGGATGGTCTCACCGTCAGGGACGACTGGGAGCTGATGGACGTTCCGCTCAACCCCGCTCTCGCCTGCGCGGTGTACTCCTTGTTTGCCAAGCTCTTTGTTTTCGAATAGTATTTCTGTAAACCCTTGATCATGATAAACACCTGGTCTTTTCTCGACAGGCCCGTGGCAAGCCGGACATCGCTCGACCATTTCGACAAGAGATCATTCCCGCCCGCGACCTTGTCGACAATCTCGTCCGCCGGGACCACAATCACGACCGTAGACTCCCAGCGCCAGTGCGGAGACGGGAGCGGGATGAACCGTTTCTCGGAGCTGGACCAGCGCGCCTGGACGTGTCGCTTAAATTTGATGATGCCCGGATAGGGAGAGTCTTCGTCGGATAGAATATGGAGCTCCGAGAGATTGCCCTTCAGCTTGGACTCGATCTCGGGAAGCGCGCCGGCGATGGGGGAAGAGGGTAGAGAGAGGTCATGCGAGAGGTATAGATGGATCTCGCGGACCGCGTCGTTCTTGGATGTCCGGAGCTGGCTGCGAGATCAGAATGGGTCGACTGTCTGGGCGTGGAAGTGGGGTATGACGCACCTTGTTGACTTCGGCTACTTTCTTCTGGTAGGACTTTTCCGCTTCTTTCGCAGCCTGAGGCAAGATCTGATCAGCGACCAGCGACTCATGGGGACGAATAGGGTGCCACCTTTATCGTATCCTTCTCCAGCTGCTTCTGCTTCTTTTCGCTCTCTTTCGATGCCTCTCTTTCCTCTTTAGTCATCTTCGCAGCACTCTACACGACGGACATAGTCAGCTCAGACCGATCAGCTCCTTCGGCTACTTACAGCAGACTTCTTCTTCTTGCTCTGCGACTCCGGATCTGCAGAGGTGGATTTACGTTTGGCGACAGGTTGGCTGACACTCGCGATCGCAAAGTCCATCATGTCCCGGTCAAAGTCAGGCGTCGGCGACCGCGACAGCGACACGTACTGATCCTTCGTGATGGTTGTCTACTTGACAGTCAGTTAAAGCAAGCTTTGCACCGAAGGAAACCTGCCGTTGTCGTTTCCACCCTAGTGTATTTCTCCACCACCGTGGTAGATCTCGCTTTGCCCTTCCCCTTCCGGTCGATCGTCTCGACACTCTTGAGCGGCGTCACAAGGGACCCAGTGAGGAGATCAGCGATATCGGGTAATCGCTCGTCCTCTGACTCGGAATCATCTACGAAAATGGGCACGGTCCTGCCAATAATTCTCGTTTCAGTTTCCGAGCTAATCCCGTCGAGTATCTACCAACTTACCGGCTCGTCCGAGTGACCTTTATAGCTGTCACGAACGAGATGCCATCGTCTTCGCCATCGCTGATGAGTATCGGCTCCGAGATGGGCATGCTGGGCTGATATTGGTTTCTCAACAGATCTTCGAAAGCAAGTACGTTGACGCGACTTTCACGAAGTGGTGACGTGGAAGATGCGGATCAAGAATTCAAATCTGCCTCCGCGTTTTCTTGTTTGGTTCCTCCTCAGAATTTCTGCTGGCGATAGACGCTGCGCAAAGAGATGAGAGGTCTGGAGCTCCCTACCGCGATACCTGGGATGCATTGGCAAAAGCACACGTCAATTCGCAGTACTTTCTGCTTCCATCCAGTAATCTAATAGCGGTTATAACGTTAGACCTTCTATTCGCGCAACGCGGCCGTTTGCGGGGGTTTTAGAGAAGGCGAGTCTACATTTCTTCTCGGCGAAGGCGGACGCGATATGTTGGATGAGGTGGGGTGGACATTCTCGCGTGCTACTGGTGTATTTTGCTTCAGCTGATCTCCTGTTGCGCCTCAAAGGAACGCTACACGGTGACACCGAGAAGCGCAACATGCACAAGGAGTGACGGCTGACGTTAGCATCATACTTCGGAGAGGAGGCTAGACCAGAGTCCAAGCATCGGTCTCTTCCGCTCGATCCCGATCATACACATCAAGATGCCCAGATCAGATCAAGTAGGAGGGGCGAGAGACCCCTGCCTCCGAAGGGTGAGCGAGCAAAAGCTCCTCGATTGGGCAATTTACATATGTTCTCCTAGAAATGTTGTCGTTCGGTATGCCCTGTGCGAAAGAGATGTTGCTGATGCTTCAAGACATCCCGATATTACGTGCGGAAACCTGCGACCCGCCTCATCGTTACAAGTTGAAGAAACTGAAGAACCGTGCCACCCACAGTCTGTGCTAGGCATTGCAGGAACAGTGCCCCTTTCTTGATAGACGAAATCGAAAAGCATAGAAAGGATGAGACAAATGTATCGATCGAGACGAGTATGGTGCCGGGGTTGTCGAAGGGAAGGGTGGGAAAGTAGTATTTTGCTCGGAAGCAGAGGTGAGGGGCGTTATCGCCGTGCGTGCCCTCTGGCTGGCGACAGGCTGAGCTCATCTTTCTTGTGATGACGGGCAGATGGTCTGTAGTTGAGGGAAAGGGGGAAGGGGGAACGTTCAGCCTGTCCTGTACGAAGAATCCTCACCTGTGTTGTGTGGAGCTACCACCTGATGAACTATCGTTCGGCATCCTCTTTGCGAACGACAACCACCGATTGCAGGCGTACATTAAGTCCAACTAGTTGATGTAGCAGGTGTGAGTCAGATCTGTGGCTCGGCAAAGCGAACCTTTCGTGATAGCTCGTGCATGGCCCACCCATCATGATCTGTGGCATCCCCGCCTCGTCGCCACATAGCGGAATCAACCGGTCAGCATAGCCGGGCCCTACGTCATCACATCCCTTGTCCTTTTTGCGGAAAATCAATCCATCCGTTGAGTCCTCCTTGAGTAACGTCGGCCTTGATTCCCTCCTCATCATTCAAGGTCCATCAGTGATATCCAACCAGCCAGACGGAATAAGAGCAACATGAGCACCTCTTCACTCTTGCAGACCGCCCTGCAGAACCTGCACGTTTCTCAACAACTCCACAATCCATCCCATACGCCGCGCGCGCCCTCTTCCTCCGGGCATTCCCGGAAAGCGTACTCTGACTCGGCATCCTCCCGCGGCGAGTCCGACGAGGATGAGGATGAGCTCGTGAATGTCGGGAAAGATACGCGGCCGAGCACGCCGCTGATCGGGCAGAGGGGAATGGTCTTGGGCCAGAGGGCGGGGCTGAGTGGCAAGTCGAAAGACCCGGTGCGTCGTGTAGTCAACTCCTCATGGAGGCCCCCACTTACGATGCGGTCCAGCTGCGCACACTGCCTACCCATATTGCGGTCCGAGTCTTTCTCTCCCTGGATATCCGGTCGCTCGCGCGCTGTGACCGCGTATGCAAGCGGTGGCGCAAGTCGTCGACCTTGAACTATGGTCCGTCTGAATTATCCTGTCTGGACAGACATGACTGAGCTTTCCACTGTCCACAGTATGGTTCCTCCAGAATCGCGCTCTCGTCCTGCCCAAACTCTCGCGCCCCGAGTCGTCCAGCGGGAAACTGCGCCAAACGGACCCGACGTCCGAAGCGTTCTTTGATCCGTACGACAAGACTCCCCGGCTCTCGGCGCTGCCTCCACCCCCACTACCGACGTCCCCCACACCTCAATGGTCGAAAGCGGAATCGAAACGCACCTGGAAGACCATCTTCAACACGACGCTGAGACGCTCCGACCCGAACGCGCCGCCCGAGATCGATCCGCTCCGAGTCGACATTGCGAGTCTGCAGTCGTCCGGCGCGTCGACTCCTGGGGGCGGCCATGCGCATGCGGGACTTGGGTCTGGCGGCGCGGCCAAGTGGCAGGGTATCGGCGGGATTGATGAGGGCAGCTTGACTCCGGGCGAGAGGAAGATTGCGGCGAGGGAGGCGTACAAGGCGCTCGGAGGGAGAAAGGCGAGGGGGAAGCGGGCGATGGGCGGCGAGCTGGGCGGGAGAGACAAGAGCGGCGGAG